>JAODJX010000109.1:23280206-23335225 GCA_026776945.1 Isichthys henryi
GAAGTCTGGGCCTCCCTGCTGAGGCTACTGCCCCCGCGACCCGATCCCGGACCAAGCGGCAGATGATGGATGGATGGGCTGATTGGGAATCATTAAGCAGCACTTCATAAATTATTTGATACTGTTTATGAATACAAAAGCAAAACATACAAATGTATTTTAATATCTGATTACATGTACTGCAGGTTTGCCTCATAATATAGTAAAATAGTACATAATGTATACATACAAAATATTACTATGATTACTTGTATAACTCAGTTACTGTACATGAATTAAAATTTTTTCTTTTGTGACCTATCTGATATTGTACTCTTTTACATTGGGAGAACTTAGTCCCTCTGTTTCCTTTTAAATTATTCCAGAATTATTCAGAATTCATCATGTATAATGCATTGATTTGTTATTTATGCATTCAAATTATGTTTGCCAAGTTCTCACTACCTGTGTGCTCTGCTTTTCAAAAGGCTACACTACAGATAAATGCCCAATTACTAAGTAATATAACTTAACAGGAACTGTACATCTGCACTGAGAGACTTTTCTTGAAAAAGTTCTGTTTGGCTACAGTACATGTCTTCTGGCACACTTCAGGATGCTTTGTACTGCATTATGAAGGTATTTATAGTGCACTATAAATGTGAGCTTCATAATGCATAATAAATATGGCTATAATGTGTTATTCTTTTTCATGCCATGATTATATGTTTATAATGCTTTATGAATGTGTCATGATACATTATGAATGTGTTTAGAAATGACTAAAAACATGGTCTTAAGTAAAATGCTACCAATTATCTTATTGAACGGCTAGATGATCACCGATCCATTTCGCAAATTGGTTGTCATAGGCACCCCAGCAATTTCATGTATTTAAGTGAGCTGCTGATGAACTTTAACTGACTTGAGGTAGTAAATAGCCAAACATGTATGCTATTGATCGAGTCAATGGATACAAATACTTAACCCACCCCCCCATAGACACGGACGCACTGACCCATGTATTGTAAGAGAACGGCGTTACACAAACAGGTGTAATAACATCAGTTGTCTGGTAAAACCCAGGAGCTCCTTTTTCTGCAAAGTCGAGATGACAGTCCTGTTATATTTGTGATTTGTCATTATTATGACTTTTTTTTTTCTTCCCAAAAATGCGGCACCCATCTCCTCCTATAGTTTTTCACCTAGAAACACTGTTCAACCTCTCAAATATTCCACCCATTAAGTCTGCTTGTTCCACATAAATCCATAGATTTTTATTATACTTATGGTTTTAAAGCTACAACAATCAAACTTTTTAATCAGCTGTTGAGTTTATATATAACCATTAAACAAACACTCCACTGCTGAAGTAATTCCTTCATCCTTTCTCAGTGTTCTACTTTTTATGTGGCCTGCAATCAAGCATGTTCTAGTTTTGTCGAATGTCACTGATATCGGTAACCAGCTAACGTCTGCCACTTGCCGAGTGAGTGGTGAGGGAATGGTGGTTGCGGGCGCTAAAACACGCTAAGGTTGTCATTATATATTAACAGAATCATTTCTTGGTAGTAAACAGGCCAAATGTAGTAATAAAATTATAAACATCTTGAGCCAGACCTTTGCAACCCATTCTTTTAGTACGTGTGTCTCTAGCTCCGGTACTGCTAAATTTGAGTATTGATAAAGTATACTGTAAATATCAGCCGGTACTATCGGTATATTAACTGATATATTGCGCATCTCTGCATACTATTTGTCCTCCTTAATATAGCCAATACGTAATGCCAAAAAATAAAGAAATATGTTGCTCGAGAATCGTGAGAAAAGTGCGATCTCAATTCTGAGTGAAAAAAGTGATTCATATTTTACATAAAATCATGCAGGCCAACAACTCTTTGTGTTCATGTTGCAGACATAAGTCTAATTGCCAAGGGTACAGTATGCACAATGGATACAAGCATACAGCTGCAGGGACCCATGTGGAATAGATATTTCATATGCAGACTTTTGTGTAGTACTGTGTGTGTATATATAGATACATATATAGTATCTGTATATGCATATTTGTGGCCTGATTATTATGTAAGGTCCCCACACTTGTCTGGAGCTGCCTGTCACTTAAACCTGAGCCGTGGTCTAGAGCTACTGTAAGAGGAAAGGCGCAACAGCAGAGCCATCCACACACGACACCTTACGACCCCTACTTAAGATTCAAACAATTCATGCTCACCCTTCTCATGGTATGCATTTTCAAATTTATACAGGAAGTATTTCCCTGTTACACAGCAAATAAATGATCCCTTAAAAGATTTAAATAAAATGAAAAATTCCAAAGCTGCAGAGTTCACGCATGGGTTACTTGATCCTGGCTTTAATGTCTGTGAAGCCTGGCTGTATGCTCTAGACATCGCTTTAAAAAAACATTGTGGAATGCTTAAGAAGATGCCCTTGAAATGCTTAACATTTAATTTGATAATTTCTGTTTTTTCTGAAATGAACAAACTGCCATAACAGCAATAGCACCACCACCATTTACCCTGTTAGTTCTGTTAATTGACAATATTCTCCAGGAAACAAAGATTTGGTAGAAACACAACAAGAAGATAATGAGCATTCTTGTACAAACTGTAAACGTCAGTTTGTATGCCGCCTGCCTGTTGAGCAGTTTCCACAGATTGCCGGCGGAATGAGCTCAGGATTTTGACATCTTAAACTTCTCCAAATGTTATGATATTACTGCATTGCTGTAATTCATCCACACTGATTGATCAGAGAAACAGGAAAACGTTGGCATACAAAATCATATTTCAGCTAGATGGATTCATGAATCATAATTGGTTAATTAAGTATGCATCATCTGTTGGGGTCAATTGCAAACAATGAGAAACCGCCAACCTCAGCCGGGCAGCACATTAAGGAAAAGGGCTGAAGAGATGTTACTTGAACATTATGGAGTCTCTGTAATTTCCAGAATAAATTATATGGATTGTAAATGTACTTCACCAGTACATCCATTTTAGGACACTTCTTGCTTAATATACTGGATTCAAATAGTTGATCTGCTGATGAAATATTACATTTTGGAGAAATCCCATAAACTATTCTGTTTCCATGGTCTGGGGGGTTGGCGGACGGGTTCATTAACATCTAATTGGCACCAAAAACAAGGTCAGCTAATTTGCATGTTGAGCAATTACCAATTTTGAGCTGACACCGAGCGAAAAACTAGCACACCCTGTAAGTTCTCTCAGGCTTGGCTTGGGTGGCCCTGGCCTAGAAAATTGTCTTGCATTTGTCAGGATGTTGTATTTTTGCCTCTGCAGGGAAGGAAAAAGAAAGAAGTGAATCATTTCTACTACATGCAAACTAGTCATGAATGGTCCACTAATTAAAAAAAAAAAGAAAAAAAAAAGAAACTGTTCACACTTTGTAGGTGAAGCATTAACTGTAGCTGTTTAAACATGATGGCTGAAAGTCCATATCTTGGGTGTTTTCTTCTGCCAGTGTTGTCATACTCATTGAAAAATATCCTCGTCCATCATTCATTAACAAAGCTTTTTGGCCTAAGGGCCCCGCCATTATTTTTGTTTTCGCTCCCAGAAGGCCAGCTCTCCTGCACAGGTGTTTTGCAGGCAGATGTTCAGCTGCTGCTGATTGACTGAACCCAGGAAAGCAGGCAGCCTAACTATTGAACCCATTCATCAATCCCATTATCAGCTCAAAACACAAAGTCTTTGCGCAGGCCCCATGATTGCAGAGGTCTTCCTCCTGTCTCCTTTTCAAGCACGATAAATGGCCTTGCATACCTCCCCACCAACCGGACAAATCTTTGTGGGAGACGCATCAAAAATTGGCATAAAGAGTCACCTGACGATAGGAGACCGCCGCTCGCATGTTCTCAGCGGGCGAACATGATTACGCAAAACAATCCTGTTTCAACAAAATGTTTTCCCCGGTTCATTAGCCGCCTGTCAGGCAGTCAACCCCTGGGTGAGCTTCATATGTCAGGTGAAGATTGCCCAGTCTGCTCGTGTTTCTCAGGGTGGATATGCATTCACATTAAAACAAAATGACAAACATTTTACTTCTCCTTTTTTATCCTTGACGTGGAATCGCCAAGAAAAATAACTGGTCATGTCCTCCTTTTTTGGATTCCAGTTACTATAATTAATAGTGTGTTAGTTTATATGTGTGATGCTACAGTGCAGTGATTTTCTACCCATGGGACACGATCCAAATTTGGGTCACAAGTTTTGAAAGAGTTGCGAAGCAGAGTTGGAAATGTAAGCATTTTAAAACCAGGAAGCTCCAACGTTGATCCATGATCAGATGACTCAGCCCCAATCCTAGAATTAACCTATATAAACGGATCTTGGGTCTGCATCTGCTTAGCGCAAAACTAACGAACACAACCAATCCAAAAAGCCAAACCATTGATGCTTCATTTAAAATTCACTGGAACATCCAATCAGATGTGTGAGGTAGGTATAGGTTGGCGTAAATTGTATAGTGCACTGTGAGCTTGATCATAGCTTTAATTTACACCTATACTTGATATAGGTTTGGGACTGAGCTGTCATGGTAACAATTTAGTCACAGTGCAAAAAGGCTGAGAACCACTGTTTTAATAAACCTGGATCATGTCTTTGGAAAAGAAGTATCCTGGGATCCCAGCAGGGGGCAGTAGGTAACATTATCCTCTAATGAACTCGGGAGGTTTCATCGTCAACTGGTTCTGTATCATGACTCATACTGAACAGCATATTATGCATTGCACAATGGACTTTGTTTATTGTGCATGTGTGAAAGTGCATATCAAAAGACATATGCTTCAATGAATTTAAATTTGAATATCAGCAGGCAAATCGTAAACCAAAGCAGGCCAACTAGACCCTCAGGCATGTGAAAGTTCATGCTGTGCTAAAACAATCAAATATATAAATGAACAAATGAATAAAAGCTGAATTTTTACAACAGTAATATATATATATATATATATATATATATTTTTTTTTTTACTGAAACATTATTGGTGGTGCTGTTTTTATGTGTTAATATTATAACATCCTATTTTTTGAGTTTCAGTTTGTTACCCAAAGGGAATTTGAAATTATGGATTGCAGCGTCCTGGGAAGCAAATTTCAGACATTGGTACAAAAATCAATACTCATTGTTAACTTCAGATGGCATTTTATGCCATAGGAAATAAAAAATTGAAGTAATTTGCTATAACATGTATTAATGCAAACATTAAAATTAGCAGCAATTATTTCAAATAAATCTTAGCCTGATTTTAAACCTGGCAGGATTATTTGGGAAATTACTACAGAAGTAAAGTGATAACTAGTCAATGAAATGTACCCGGATTGGACCAGCATGCTCTCCATCACTGTAAAGGATGGAGTGGAAGTTCCAGAAAGCGATATAGTTTTGCTTTGCAGAGAAACACTATGACCTCCAGTTGTATTAGTTGATTAGTTAAATAGTATTTATTAATTATAAAACTCTTCTGTATCCTGAGACTATTCCTCTGCATAGCTAAAAGAACAAAAGTCCCTGCAAAGTTCTGCTCTGTGAAGTTCAGCCTACTTAATAATATCCAAATGGACCAGGGAACAAATGTTACCTCCAAGGTGTTTTTGCAAGTTACACAAATTAGACAAAAAGACAATGGGTTTCCAGTGCCTATGGCCAAGTCACAGGAAGCGCTGAAAAGATTAGGTCCATAATCTGCACTTACTGTTTAAACTCTGTAAATGAATGGGATGAGGCAATTATTAGCAGATACCATTAATTCCACATGCTGCTGAAATCTCTACTTTTGTCACCCCAGACCACTTCCTATACTATTCTCTTTGTTTTACCTTTCGATTTAAGAAATGGTACTGGCACTTTTCAAAGGCTCATGTGGAAAGTTATAGCTAACGTAGATATCTGTGAAGCATATTTGGAGAATGTTGTGTGTTCACAGTCCTAGGATAAGCATTTTACAACCTTTGGTAAGGTCTTTTGGTAAATTCAAGGATACATCGCTCACAAACTTGGCTCAGTGTGAGTTTGGAAAAGCGACGTTAACTTACTGTATGTAGATAAACAAACAGGTCAGGGTGAGACACCCAGTATCAGCGAAAGGCTTGGCAATCCATGAATTTTCTGTGCCCACCACAAAACATGAGTTGCTTAGGTTTTCAGACATGGTCAGATACTGTCATGGGTTTTGTAAAAACTAAACTGGGTCGTGACAACTGAGATGAACAGAAGTTCATTAGGGGTTTTGATGTTCAGCACCAGAGGGCATCATCTATTAGCTGCGGTGAAATCAGCCACCTAATTAGCCATATCTGAGAATTTTCAGGCAGCCGTGAGAAGAGGACAAAGTGTCAGTTGCACTGTGTTAATATTAACCCTTAGAGGGCACCAGTAATCCTCTTACTGTCCTCTACTCAAGAACCATAAAGAAATCATTTGAAATGCTGTTTCAGCCTAGCAATTAAGGACACTAGTTTAAGTAGTAGAAGGAACTATGCGTTAATAGAACCTCAAGGAAATTTCATAATCCAGATTGCTCCCACAACATCCAGATCTGTGAATTAGTCAGTTGATACTTTTCAGAAAAGTTAGCTATGAACTAAAAGACGCAAAGGTGATGAGTATAATTGAAATACTGTTTTTTGATTAACAATTTCTTCATTAAATATTGCCAATAGGCTACTCTTAGCAATAAGCAATACATAAATTAAGTAATTCGTTCTAAAAGATTACATTTGTTAAATAATGGTGGCAGAATTGCTCGTTGTGTACAAAATAACCGTTGCACGGATGTTTTAATGCATAAAAACCAGAAAATGCATTTAAATATAATTATTGTATTAAGTTTCTATAATACATGTGTTTCATTTGAAAAGAAAAACATTTAAAGAGCTTCATTTTTTTAAATTTCTTGCCACATTTTGCTGCGTTTTTTTGCTTCATCAAGCAATTTATATGTAAATGAGTGGATTGAAATAACGGTATACAAAGCAGTTTCTACTGAAGTTTGAAAATAAAGTTTTGGCTCCAGTTACATATAATTGCAAAATCCTTACGCTAAGCTTTATATTACAGCTTTAAATTAATCTTCTGCTTGAAATCCAGGCAAATTTATTAAACGAGTCAGCAGGCAGCATCACTAGTAGATCAGGCATAAGTGAAAACCATTCAGCTTTCCCAAGCTTCCTCTGTCACTTAGCGGAGAACTTTTCTTGAACATTAGTATTAAAGGTTCCTTTAATTTCAGATTTCATTATAACCCTTTCCCCTATTTTAAGAATGATTTTAAATTAAATAAGCTTAATAGTTCTCATGACATGCTTCCTGCAGGTGTTCTCTTTCCACACATGGAACATTTTTGGAGCTGTTCTGGTTCATTTGCATGCCACAGCATCCGTAAGTTCATAGGTCAAAAGCTATAGTTCTGTGTTCTGGCACACAAAAATGAGTATGAGGAAGGCAGTAATGGGCTGAGTCGTTTCTGATTCCATTGCTGCTGGCGTGTTACCCCTAACATCACAGGGAATGATGTACAAGGGCCATCATATATTTCATATTCGTTCTGCAGTGGAAGTTCAAGGTCCTGCAATGGGAATCCACACTGGATTCCCACTAAAGCGCATTATCCGTCTGTGGAAGGAAGTAAATAGAATGTAGACTAATGTGTGTTTCATTGGGTACTGTAGGTTGCATTTTCTCCACTCATTGCGTTACAGTGACTTTTGTGAGTTGAGTGCCTTCTGGGCTGTGATAGGATGAGTGAATGCTGCTGTCTTTCAAGCGATGAAGCCTAGACCTTATATAGATTAAGAAGGAGTAAGTGGCAGGTGGAGCAGCATGTAAATCACAGGAGTATATGCTACTCAATACACATTTGTAGGTGGCACTAATGTTGAGGGGCGGGCACAAAAGGCACTTGGCAGAAAAAAGCATTGGGGGGGGGACAGACATCATGACTCAGGCATTCTTGCATAGTTTGCATCTGACCTCCTGTGTCCTCTTCGTCACGGGTGATACTGAAAGTCCACTCACTCAAGGGGGTGGGTGGTTCTGGATATCTATGGGAGGTGGACATACTGAACAGGCTGAGAAGACGTACACCGTCAGGGGTGTGAGCTGGGTTGGCTCAATCACACTAAGCAAATGTACCGGAATTACGTAAATGAAGTATTTTTTTTCATCACCAAAATTCTCACAAAAGCACTGAAACTCGTGCATATTACAGGTTGCACTGAGTGTGTTGGTGTCTAATGCAGTTGGTATATGAATAGCAATTTCATTCTCAGTATTGTTGTAGAAGTGCGTTCCTCTACTCCCCCAGCATAACTGCAGTCATTAAACTAAAAAGGAAAATATTAATACTAAAAACTGCCTTATTTTCGGTAAATCTGATAGATGATTTTAGATCAATAAAATGTTTTTTGGTTATTTCTCTGAAGATTGGTTTTGTACAATGAAGATAAAAATAACAAAAGACTTAAATAAACAAAAAGAAATAAAAAAAAGAAATATCCATGATTAACGGGAAAAATGGCTGATCTTTTAGACTAACGATAATAAAGGTTTTACAGTAATCTTAAAATGGGAATAAGTATATCCTGCTGTTATGGGAGCTCATGCTTGGTGAGATGAAGCAGGCCGTACCACTTGTTTAGTAGTGATGCAGTGGGCAGGTTCTACGTCCAAGTTAGCTTCTAAGGAGCTTTCTCCTGGGAGATCACCTGGCAACTTGCAGGGTTCTTGTCTTCAAGTCCTAACCCTTATAGACCTTGGCCATTCTAGATGTCAGTTTGTTGAGGTAATCTCATGAGATTTCACCCTGTGCTTCCTGAAGCATCTCCCACAAGTTGGATTGGCTTGATGGGCTCCTCCTACGTACCATTCAGTCAAGCTGCTCCTATAACAGCTCAATAGACTTGAGATCCGGTGACTGTGTTGGCTGCTCCATTATACACAGAATACCAGCTGACTGCTTCTTCCCAAAATAGTCCTCCCTTATGAAAATTCACTATGGTTTCCTATGGTTTTTATGCTGTAACCATAGTTTTGTAGTATGGCACTTTGGTACTACCCATAGTCCGACCATAGTTTACATGTAGCACTTCATGGTGCAAGG
Organism: Isichthys henryi; assembly: GCA_026776945.1. NCBI lineage: Eukaryota > Metazoa > Chordata > Actinopteri > Osteoglossiformes > Mormyridae > Isichthys > Isichthys henryi. The sequence goes on from JAODJX010000109.1 coordinate 23,289,334, forward strand.
TACACAAATTAGCCTATTAATTGTTTGATGTCTGCATTATTGCACTACGGTTTTGTGAAACCAAATTAATGGAGCTAGAGATTGAAATAAGAAAACCATGGATAGTAAAAAGCATGGTTTGGAAAGACCATGGTAAAATACAAATCATGGTTTGCTATTCATATACCAACTGCATTAGACACCAACACACTCAGTGCAACCTGTAATATGCACGAGTTTATGACCAAGATTATACTAGGGTTTAACTGTAGCATAAAACCATAGTCATGGTTTACATAGTTACCCAAAAAAACTATGAAATGATAAACCATTGTAAACCATGGTTATTTGATCATAGTAAAACCATGGTTAATTTTCGGAAGGACTTGCATAATTTGAAGCTGTGTTTGGGTCATTGTTCTGTTGTATGCTGAAATTGACTCCAATTAAGCACTGTCCAACAGAGTCTGGCATGTCATTGAAAAATGGAATGATAGCCTTCCTTCAAGGATCTGCGTCATTCATTTGATCTGCGTCTCAAATGCTCTTCTCTGTGATCTGAACACCTCAAACTTAGATTCATCTATCCATTGCAGTTTTTCCAGTCTTCCTTTGTCCAGTGTCTCCATTCATTTGCCCATCTTAGTCTTTCCTTTTTAATGGCCATTCTGAGATACGGCTTTTTCTTTGCAGTTCTGCCTAGAAGGCCAACATGCCGGAGTTGCCTCTACACTGTTGACGTTGAGACTGGTCTTTTGTGGGTGCTATTTAATGTAGCTGCCAGTTGAAGACCTGTGACACATCTGTTTCTTAAATTGCATACTCTAATATATTTATCCTCTTACTCAGTTGTGCACCAGGGTCTCCCTCTCCTCTTTCTGTTGTGGTTAGAGCTGTTTGTGCTATTCTGTGAAGGGAGTAGTACACAGCATTGTACGAGATCTTCAGTTTCCTGGCAATTTCTCAATGGGAATAGCCTTCATTTCTCAGAACAACAATAGACTTGGTTTCAGAAGAAAGTTCTTTGTCTCTGACCATTTTGAACTTGTAATTGAACCCACAATTGCTGATGCTCCAGATACTCAACTAGTCCAAAGAAGGCCAGTGTTATTGCTTCTTTAATCAGTACAGCAATGTTCATCTGTGCAACCATAATTGCAAAAGGGTTTTCTAATGATCAATTAACCTTTTAAAATGATAAACTTGCATTAGCAAACACTACATTCCACTGGAACGCAGGACTAATTGTTGCTGATAATGGGCCTCTGTACACCTATGTAGATATCTCATTAAAAACCAGTCGTTTCCAGCTAATGAAAGTCATTTACAACACAAAAAATTTGTCCACAGTATTTCTGATGAATCATAAATTAAATTTTTTTTTTTTTTTTTTTTAAAGCAAGGAAATTTCTGAGTGATCCAAAACTTTTGAATGGTAGTGTATATGTAGTATGTATTTTTATTGCCTAGGGTTCAGAATTCAAATCTGAAAAGAGCATGGGGAAGCAATGGAATAGTCTCAGTTCCGACCAAAAGGTATTTGAATACCACATCCTACAAGGCTGCTGTTTAGCTCTAGTGACTGTGGTGAAAGTAGCTCCATGTTCCTTAACTTTACAATAGATCTGTTTATGTAGGTTGCTGGATCCTGGTTCCAGTGCCCTGAGCCACATTGCTGGACTTGGTACTCCAATAGGAGATTAATCACATCCTCGCGGGCAGATACTGGAGGAACCTTTAGAATTGCAGGGTCTATAGAAGGGCCCCGTTTGTGAATTCTGACCACAGACTTGTTGCTACTCTGAAGATTCAGCTTAGGTCTAGTAGGCTACCATCAACTCGGAGAATGAGGCTGGACCTCGTCAGACTCAAAGATCAATCTGTTTCTAATGAGTTTGCGTGTGGTTTGTATGAGAAGCTTGCAGACTTGGGTTCACCTGCTGACCCAAATGTGATTTGTGATCACTTGCTCACCTACCAGCGACCGGAGCTGTCTGGTTTTGCACTTAAGAAGTCTACCACAGAATGTTTCCCAGCACTGATGCTACTCATCAAGCACAAGTGTAAATATCGGCGGAACTTCCTTGCAGCCATTATTGATCGAGTTGTCCTGTGGGGCATCCTGAGACTTTGCGGGATCCCCTCGAAGTTGCTGGATGTCATGGCCAGCCTGTACACTGGCACTGAGTGCTGTGGCGAGTGGAGGCAGAACCTCTACATTCTCCCCAGTGGATCCTGGGGATTATCAGGGGTATGTTCTTGCTCCGACTCTGTTTAATCCTTGCATGGATTGGGTGTTGGGCTGGGTTGTGGGGTGCAGCAACTGTGGGACATTTGTTGGTGAGGAAAAATTTTCCAATCTTGACCTGCCAAAGATGCTGTGATCTTTGCGAAAAAAAATGTTCACTTCTCTCCGGAGCGACATTCATGTTTCTGGTGACCATAAAGTCAGTAGATGAGTTGGGAGAATGGGAGAACATGGGGGGAAGTCATGAAAAGGGGGAAAGGGGGTCTTGGTACTCCCAATTACGGTTTAACTTTATATTTTCCTTAAAGTTCAAGTTAAGGTTTCCTTAAAATAAAATTGTTTGCACACAAATCACATCAATCCTTACGGTTTCCTTAAAACGTTCTATTAAGTATTTAAGTTTTTCTCCTTGTCTTGATCTTATACTTAAGAAATCCCTTAAAGTTCATTAAACGGTTGCGCAAAAGACCATAACAATCAAAGTATGGAAGACAACTTAGGGTACCTCTGACTTGTATTTTAACTGCAACACAGTCAAGTTTACAGCAATAAATGAAGAAAATTAACACATTGCGAAAAGACTGGACTGCTTTGGTGCTGTGTCTCTTTGGGGAATCCTTTGGTGTTGCTGGTTTGCCTCTGTGTCGATTGATGCGTGAGACGTATTTCCTGTACTGTGAGGGAGCATCAGTTGCGGCACTATGACCATGTGCTGCATTTCCCTGAGGGTGGTCCAGCGTGTGGGATACTCATTGTTGAGGAGCCAAGTGGCTGAAACAGGCCAAGGGGACGCCCACATTACACCTGCTATGGAAGATAGATTACTGTTTCCGGAAGGGGGCACTGGACTGCGAGCCACTAACCAGGATCAATGGATTCGTCATGTGGTGGGCGCACCAATGTGTTGTACCAGTGCATGCTCCCCTGCCTGACCCGACCTGACGTCATAGTCAGAGCACAGACATTTGGTGAGTAAATACTTTCGTTGAGGAGAATCAGTAGCCAGATATACCATGAAAGAGAAGTTCAGACGATTCCAAGGACCACTGAGTGACTAGGGACCTAAAAATTTAGGACACAATTGGGATAGTCTGGTGGTCAAAATCTCAAGCAGCATCCCAAAATTGTGTAGTAGACCATGGCCATGAAGAATGGTGTAGTGGGCTGAGTCACATGTGGAAGTCAGTAACAGTGACCTCAACTTTTACCTGTACAACCAAAGAGATTCACGTGACTAAAGCACATGTCCCAGTATTAACCAATTTGGAAATTCTGGGCAGATTTTGCTTTTCTTTCAGTATAAATTCAGTATGCATAAATCAACATGTCTACCAGAGACAATATCTCGAGCCACATAAGAAATGTCTGCCTCTCTCTTCGGCTCAGCTGGAATGGTGTCCCAGCCAGGATTAATTCAGCTTAATTAAAAACTAAGCCGGGTAGGATATTTAGGAAGACTGCAGAAGGTTAATGGGAAGATAAAATTGTGTAAGTGCAATTACATATAATAGCCAGGGATTCATTTACTGATAGGCACAGGAACGCTGAATATTGCTTCTCGGTGCTCTTGAGACACCCCAGGGAATGACACTGTGTCAGTGATCCATCAGTCAAGAGCACATCTCTGAGGGACTCAGGTGCTAAGCATTTGGTGGCAGTGGCTCATTTTGGAGAATGGATGAGTAGGGGCTAATTTGTAACCTTTCATTCAATGTACTTGGAGAGTTGCGACTAGGACTATAAAAGGTAATTATTAAATAATGGTACATTACTCTTTTCTCTTTAGCACACAAATATTAAATCAGGACTTCTAAAAAAAAAAAAAAAAAAAAAAAAGGTTTCTGTTTCAAATCACACAGTTCACCTCTGATCTATGATAAAGGACATGACAACTTTTTAAAATGAAGCCATACAAATGTATTTATTTCATATTTTTCCACCAAGGTAGTAGTTACTGACCCACAGGGAGACTGCCCTAAGTTTATGTGGTACTCTATTTTGCAGAGAGCACTTACCATAGATGGAAAAATCAACATCAGTTATAAATCTTTCAAAAGCTGCAGTGGACTAAGATGGTAAGTGAAGAACTTTGCATGGCTACTAGACACAAGCACAGAAATCTATAATATTTTCAGCTTAAGCATCATCCAGAAATTGATGTTAGTCTGCCAGTTTCAGAAAATAGGAATACAAGGTTTTTTTCTCTTAAAAAGAATTCCTGAACTGGGGCATTGCTAGAGCTTTTTTTTTATGGGGGGGTGGTGTGTGTAAGATGTACAAAGGTACAATGTTCTCCTAACCACCCCCATCCCAACAATAAATAAATGTACACTAATTGTGTGCTTCCATGTATTCTCATTAAAATCAGACCCCCAAGCAAAGACCTAACCCCCCCCCCTTTTCTTAAAGCTCTAGTGACGTTCCTGTGTTGATGCCTACAATGTATTTAGGTTTCGCTTAAAATACGAACAAGTTTGGGAAACTCTGATTTATGATTTTTTTTTTTTTTTAATTATTCATTGTTTCGATTTGTGTTATAACTAAGCTGCTTGGCAAAATATATCATCAGCTCACTTTCATCAAAACTAATGTAGTAAGTCCAAATATTATTCCAGGAATCCCACCTATGCTACATGCAGTTGTGTGGGTTGGTAAAACTGCCCCAACTTTCTCCTGGCCTTCCGTCTATGCTGTCATTGAATAGCAGATAATATTTCAGCTCTAGCAGCATTAGAGTAGCACAGTGTTCACTGATGGAAATGCCTGGTGTACGAAATGGGTGCACAGTGCCTGCTTCCCAACATGGGGCAAAATGGAAAGAATCTGTGTAATAGACACACAGATAACAAACTAGACATAGACTAACAAAAAATAAATAGTTAGTATTTAGAACATCATTGATATTAACTAAACTTTAACAGAAGTCGTTTGTGATCCGTAAAGGCCTCAGATTTGAGTTTACCTCAGAGAAATATTGTGAACCGGTCAGAACTGATGGCAGAATCTATTTAGTGACTTGGTGTATAGATGGGGGGCCTGCTCCATTGGGTTTCCAGCAATTTCATTTTTGGTTTAGTGATTGTGTAGTTTTTTGTTTTTTTTTTTTAAATCTACATTTTAAAAGTCCCAAGCAAGAAATCCTGTGTATGTTAAGTGATACTCCACATACACAAATATAACCCACTAGCAGTCGTGTTTGCTGATAGTGATTTTTCAGCAGTCCACAGTGCAGGATTGAGATGCTGTATATATCAAAATTGTAAATGATTTCAAAACAGGAGCTGCGGTTGCGGTGTAGAGGGAAAGACTCTCCCATGATGAGATCAGATCATTGGTGAATGAAAAATATGGATAGGATGCCAGTCCATTGAAAGTAACATGCGCAAGATAGAAAAGCATTGACATTATTCCAAATTACAAAAATAGATATACACTTACATGCCCCCCTCCCCTCCAACACACACACACACACACACGTCATTTCTATGGGAAAAACCCTAATCCCAACAATGATAACTTTAACCCCTACCCAGCCTGAAGCTTAGCCATAAGTAACCAAACAAAATACAATACTTTAGAAATTATATGAAATTGAGTTTTGCTCTTGTGGTCTCCACCAGTGGCGACTGGCCCCTAGGGTACGCTCGGGCGCCACCCTCCCAGATGTGGGAGGGGAATATAAAATTATATATAGTGGCGAAGTAGCCAATCGTGTGTGGTTGCTAGGCGAATATATTAAAGATCTGGCCTATCAGCATTGCCGAATAAAATGGTTTTGGGGCGCTGGAAATTTCGCCCCTGCTACAGAAAATGCGGGAAAGTTTTGGATTGCTCTCAGGTCAGTCAGTCAGAGAAAGATGATGGCAACGACAACAGCTGAGGGGCAGCTTCCAGCAAGTTTGGTGAGATCGTTATTGAATTACCCTTTTGCGAGAAGGACGATGGTGGAAAAAATCCACGTTAAGGAGCTGGGACCCAACAAGCCCGGAATAAATATCACCCAGCCAACTAAGAAAATTAAATTTATGATTGTGAAATTGTCATTTTCTGACTGTTCGTTTGAATGCTTATACTGGACTAGGAAGGGAAATCTATTGGTACACACCAAATTTTTTTTTTTTTTACCAGCTGCCACTGGTCTCCACACCAAAATAACAGGTTATCACATTGTGTGTATGGCACCTGTGCTACTCAGCATGCCCCAAATGAGCAAAATAACTCTATTATTGTATTAATACAAAGTTAGTTTGAATATATCATTCCACAGACTTCTTGGTCAGAGTGTGGTACAGTAGACCAGGAGGAATGAGATTTATATAGGGAAAAATGTTGCGGCTGTACTTGACGTCACCAGTGAAGCCATGGCACTCAATTTATCAGGCAACCAAGTTTCCTATTTTTGGACTCATGCAGAGGCACAGATACCTTATTGATTGACAGGTTGCATAACTGCCGGTAAATGTGCACAATGGTGCACAGCTATGTGCTGAGACACATTTGGCCCAGTTCCAGTTTCTCCGGGTCCAGCTCTCTGCCCAGTGCATTGGTGATTAGAAGCCTCTTGTTACAGATTTGAAGTTAAGTAGAAACTGCTGGTGCATTTTTGAAAGTAAGCCTTAAATGCATTTAATGCATTCAACAATGTTTTATTATTTTTAGGTAAGGTATCCGGGGCGGCATGGTGGTGCAGTGGTTAGCACTGTCGCCTCACACCTCTGGGACCCGGGTTCGAGTCTCCGCCTGGGTCACGTGTGCGGAGTTTGCATGTTCTCCACATGTCGTCGTGGGGATGGTATGGTAAAGTATCCTTCGGTACTTCAGAAAGACAACTGTATGAAATGTGTAGGTGTTACAATTTTGTAGGTCACTTCTAAGGCTTTTGATTGGAGGTGCCTGACAAGCACATACATTGATTTACTATATTACAAATAGGGCAGCATTAACTGGAGATGTGGGTTGAGTAATAGAATCTGCGGTCTAGTAAAAGTCAGACTTTGCTTTAGGCAAAACAGATTTTCAGCCATAACTGTTAGGATATTTTCTACAAACCATTATAAATTTCAATGTTTTTCACCCAGCCTTCATTATGGAATTATACTGTTAGTGGAACAAACTAATGTTTTTTTTTTTTTTTCAAATCAGACTTTGAAATGGTGTCCAAATGTCAGACTTAATCATTTAGTACAGCAATATAGCATAGTTGGTGAAGCACACAGTAGACATATCATTTACACTTAGAATTTTATATTTTTTGCTAAGGAAATATTTTAGTGACAAAGAATGTCTGTGCCCGGCCATAAGAATTACATCTAATGAGTTCATTTCGTAAGAATATGAGCAAATGTTCTCTCTCTGGAATAACACAGTAATACATTAATAGTATAGTGTATCTTCATCACTAAAAATTTTTTTAAGTGACTTCTTAGGCCTCCTGACAGCTTGCAAAAACAGTCATTGGTAATACTGTATGATCATTATACAGTTAGATGTTCCTGTCAGCTTTCCTTTAAATATCCAAATTTACACATCCTATTACTGCAACTGGCCTATTCAAACGTTAATGTCACTTTGGTTTATACAAGATGATTCATCTACAGGTCTCCAGTGAAAAGAATAAACATTTTTGTTTAGAGTGATATGATGGCCAGCAAGGCAGTAATAAAAGAACTAGGTTTCTGCAAAAAATTGTGCCCTCAGATGCTTAAAAGGGAAGTACTGTTAACCATTCCTGCTTCCAACTTTTTATCACCCATTTGGGAGTACCTTAATTAAAATATATCTTCTCAAGCTCAGACTTTGGATTCACAAACCAAAGCTTGCAGAAAAGAATTCTCTTTGATCCCGTGAAACCTCCACACAGAGTTTGTATTAGACAATTTTAAATAGCGGTCAGCTAAGAAAAATAATACTATGAGAAGAACCAGAGACATTCCTTTTCTATTTTTTTTTCAGAAATCAAAAGAACTGTACTTCCCATATTTATAATTCTCATATTTATAATTCTTTGGTTTGATGACTTTAATGACCTTCTCTGATAAAAATTCCAGACGGCTTTACGAACAAAATCTGTTGGGCACTGCACATAACCATTTCCTGAGGTATTTTTTTAATTGATCTTTTTTTAATAATGATGGTGAAGATTGGATAGTGAAATGGATGTAGAGTATTGTGGGTCATTGACATTGGTTTTAGGTCAGCAGATTGTCTCCGTCATTTAGAGCAGAGGTTCCCAACTTTTTGATGTCATGATATAATTCTTTTTTTTTCCATGCAAATGGAATGCATTAATGAATGAATGTTACATTTATGTAGTGCTTTATAGAGCCAATGGTGAGCCGCTTGAAACACTACCACTGTCTAGCGCCTACCTGGATGATGCAACAACAATCATTCTGCACCAGTACACTCACCACACAGTAATGAAGGTGATGAAGGGTCAGGAGAGAATTCAACAATTAGATACGAGGATGACTATGATGTCAGATTTGAAAGGGTCACGGTGGACAAATTTAGCCAGGGTACCACTCCTACTCTTTCATGGTCTCGGAGATTCAGGGTCTTGGTTTTATATCTCATCCGAAGGATGGCATAGTGTCCCCGTCACTGCAGTGGGGCTTTGGGATCCACACAGAACACAGAATGGGCTTCCATGGCTGCTGAAAGATTGTTGTAAAAAAATTGAAAATAGTTATATATAGTATTATAGTATTTTTGAAAATTAACCAAACCCTTTGCAAAACCTTCAGTGTTCTGTGTCCTGGTGGAATACTATCAATGAACGGTATCATGTTTAAATATGTAGAAAACATCTAAATAGGTAAAAATTTATATGTAAATTTGAATACATGTGGTGGAACGTGGTGGAGCAGTGATTAGCAATGTTCCCTCACAACACTGGGACCAAGGTTCAGATATCTGTCAGGGTTCCATGTGTGTGGAGTTTGCATGTTCTACCTGTGTCATTATGGGGTTTCCTCCAGGTACTCAGGTTTCCCTTCCACAGTCGAAAAACATGCTGAGGTTAACTGGAGTTACCAAGATACCCGTGGATGTGCATATGTGAGTGCGCCCTGTGATGGGTTGGTGCCCCATCCTGGCTATCTCCCTGACTTGTACCGATAGCCCTTAAGATAAGCTCTAGACCCCCCATGACCCTGAATAGGACAAGCAAATACAGAAGATGAATTGACTCATGGTTTTCCTACTATGTACACTGATTATCTGTGACCAAATATACCTTACTTAAGAGCGTGCAGTTATGTTTTTATGTAAAAGGAATAAATATACCCTACTCTAAATCAAATGCAGTAAACTGAAATGTTCCCGAAGCAACCTGTGTTAATGTGTTGTTACAACTTTCTCTATGGATAGCGACTCAAGTTCTGCTATTACCCTGATAAATCTTGTAAAGCCTCCAGGATCGCATGTGTCCAAGGTGATTTCCAAGCAATTTTGCATCGATTCTTAAATGGTCTGTGTATGCAGTGCAGAGGGAGAAAGGTGTTGACATGGCAACCAAAAGCCTGAATGATCCGAAGAGACAAAGCTGGAGTGTTGGCTTCACACAACACTGTCTGCCTCACAGATGCACGCATACACCTTTTGGTATGATGCTCACATTTATATCCCAGCCCCAATGCCTGTACTCTGTCGCTTATTCAGGCAAGGCGATTCCCTGGAGGTTCAGGAACATTAAAAACTAAGTGCGAGGCTGCAGAATAAGAGCGTGCAGGAAACATCCAGCACTGGATTCCAACACCTCAATCAGCAGAGGTATACTTTGTTAGACAGTTGTTACTGAGCTTATTCTGATATATAAAGGTTTTGGCATGAAGAGGGGGATCCTTGTTGAAGGTAATTTCCCTGTCTGACCTGCCGAACCTCCTTGAGTTTATGCCTCCGCTCTGACTAGAGCTCCCTTTGCAGCCTTCAGCTCCTCTGGCCCCGGGTTTTTATATCACATGACACATGGGTTACCATTTCCTTTCAGAGAGATCATTAATGTATATGCTGACCTGAAGATATCACAAATCACACCATAATTAATAAATTGGACCCATTCTGTTCCGAGCAATTGTCTCTGTCAGGGTACATGCCACAGCATTTTTCTTCTTTTTATAAAGTTACATTATAAGGTCATTCCCAAATTGAAATTTACTTTTCTTATTTCATTCTGCAGAACCTTAACTGCTGCTCTCAAATTTATGAGCAACATACCTGTAGGAAATGGCCTTTCATAGACTGTAGAGTGATCCAAGATTGGCAGGTTCCCCTTTCTCCCGTTGCTCCTCAGCTGACAAACTCAGATTAGGAACTTTATTAATTAGTTTCACATACTCAAAATTGTTGTGAGGGCCAAGCGATTCATTATTCAAAATTTACGTCCAATTTGGTATTACTTCGCCATTCACAGCTTTAAAAAAATATGACACCACATGAACTCGCGTTTGTCTGGGGTTAACTTTTAGCCGCATTACTGTGGCATTCTCCGATCAATCACTCTGTCACATTATCTACCCGTGATGTTACCATCCTAGCCGTCTGGTACTGCTGGGCCCAATGGAGAGAATTAGCAAATGCAAGGGCACCTTGGAACATCTCAGTTGTGGCAGACTCACAGCTACTGGGCCCAAGGTCTGCCTGTTTTACATACAAATAAAGGTTCACAGGTGATCAACAGAAGAGCATTTGGTGCTTGCTGATATCTCACTTGGATAAATTACCTGGCACTGAGGAGAGAAATGTTTACACTTTAATGCCGCGATCCATTTACCTCGGAGGTTGGAACTCGGAACTGGGAATGATGTCATACACGAGTTACAGGTTCCAGTACAGCAAGTTGGAAAGCCATATTCCAGGGACCCATTTCAAAAATCAAAATTTCTTGCTCATTCGGACAACTTCTTGGATTTAAGGTATCTCGGTTTAAATGGCCTTTATCTTTGTTCACTTACATTTAGCCTGGACTACCTTAAATCCGATAAATAATCCGACTCTGCATGAAATCCAGTTCTAGCCTGGTTAATTGTTAGCCATTGTTAGCAGTAGCAATTGATAACAGCACATTAGTGTTTTGTGCATAAAACTCCATAGCAGAGCTTCCACAGACAAGTTGGATAGTATTGTGCAACTAGGAACTCAGAATTTCACAATCGCGAGTTGAAATGGAACCGAGCATAACTATTCACCGTTGATAAGTCTTCGGGAGATTTCTCAATGTGCCACAGGCTCACTTTTTGCTGGGACACCACTTTGACAAAACCTTTCTGGTTCAAACACAGAACGGGACATGTTCTCTGTTTGAGAATAATGTGCATATTTAGCTGATTACATCTTTGGGGGACTCTTTTAATACTTGCTGTTAATCAGTTAAAATGGTCCTTTAATACAGTCAATAGGTTAAGTTTACTGAATACTGTTAGTGACCTAGCAATTTGTGGTACTTTATAACTGAAAGAATTTAGTTTAAAATGTGCTGAATGGTGCAGTTGTGAGTTAAATAAACCACAGTTTTTAGTCGTGAGTTCCACAATATTACCAGCTGCACCAAAGACCTAGGGCAGTTCCTTATTTTTCGCTCACTGCCAGGCTCTGAAAACCATATTAGGTTTTTATCAAGCTGTACAGCCTCCCTACGACCCCATCCTACAGTAATATTAGCCCATAGCTGGTGCTGCATACTGTAAAACTAAAAACTTGGGTGGTCATGCAGTTGCCTGCAGCACAGAAGCACATTAGCCTCTCTGGATTTCCATTTCCTGCATCCAAATGCTGAGCTCCAAAAAAATCTTGGAAAACTTGGACTCCATAGTAAGTCTTGAGTGAAAAGCAAAATCTGGATGAGATAAGAGTCCCCCATGTGCTTTTACAATGTAGGGTTTAGTATTTTAAAGTGAAAAATTCTTTGAAGTGATAAAATCATGCATGTGAAACAGCCTCTCTGTTAACTCCACTTTTATGCATATTAATTGTCCTATCTCATGCTTCCATCTAGAAATGCTTGAAGAAAGAGTTTGAGTCTGAACATGAACAGTTAGAATGTGATATCATGCTCAGTGTTCAATATTATTCAATTCAGTACAGTACAGTTTAATTAAATTCAGTACAAGTTAATTAAATCTTATTTAATTAAGTACTTTTACTGTCAGCCAACTTCAATATTTAGATTTCTGACCTTTCAAATAAAAGTAATTTGGATTTATACTGCAATCACCTGGAAAATGATTGCATCAAAACCCCTTCCTAGAAATTATGTTTATACAAGCTATTTATCTGGGCAATAAGTGCATATCTGATATTTAACTAACTAGAATTGTGGCGAGGGTACACACTTTGCATACATATACTGTATTGATGGAATCGTGGTTTGAACTTGCATTTGTGATCGGTAATGTTTGCTGGTAGGAATTTCATGTACCGTGATGAGATGGCTGTAGAACACTAGTGACCTCCACTAGGTAATGCTGTCACTACAGGATCTGAGTGAGCCGTGCATGTGAGTTGCTTGTGCACAACATGATTGGAGTCAGCGTGTTGAAGATTTAATCTGGACAGCTCTCCTATTAGGCTCTCGCATTTGTGATGTAATGCTTAGCTCTTACTCCAATCATAAGCGGCACTTGTTAGTCACTCATTAGAATCTCAACCTAGCAGTACTTTTACTGTTTGGCTCTTTACACCAATACTCTATATGCATGTGTATCTCCATCAGATAATTGAATGATACACATTAAATCAATGGAAATATTTTGATATGGGGGCGGAAGGAGGCACAATTTAATAATTTAAAAATGGTTCACTTACTGTATCCCTGCCTGAAATAGTCTAGGCTTTATAAATTATTAGAATAGATGTTGGGGATGACATGACAATCATTTTTGGTAGAATGGTGTTACTCTTGCCAAGAAAGAGTCCAAAATGTAAGCCATGTGTCAAAGAAATCCACACTGCTGACAAATTCTTTCATACAAGTATGGCAGCTTAATTGGGAAATTGAATATATTTCACTCAGAGATCACATTCATACAGCAGCCAGATATGTATAAAAGTTAATGTACTCTAGCGTATATGGCTTTTTCTAAATTAGCTTCAGAACTATGTCATATATGAAACTATTGTAAAAAGCACATCTCTCCGGATTTACTGAGCTGCCTTGCCCAGCATTTTTCTACGCTCTATAAGTGCAGTATGTACTGGATAGCATGTACACCATAGCATGCATGGAACTTCTAGCCAGAACAATGAATAATTCTTCTCCTCTGATTGTGATAATGCCGCTGTTCTCAAGTTTAATTTTTTTTGGTTTTATTTGTCACATACAGTCGTACACTGTACTACGATGTAGTGAAATGCTTTTCCACTTGCTTCCAGGGATGTGCTAGATGGGGCTGGCAATACAAAGAAAAACAAAAGTGTTTCAAATGATAACAATAAATAAAAATAAATTAATAAAATAAGAAAACAGACAATTCAGAGAGCATATCAACAGTTTAAAAAGTTGTGCAGTGACAGTGGGTTGATAAAAATGAGAGTGTAGGGGTACATGAGGGGAAAAAGGGCACATATTAATAATGTACTTTTTAACTGGGAAATGCAAATACTCATCCCAGTATGAGGGAACTTTAAGCTCCCCATATTAGCAGCGCCCACTCCCTCGCCTGCGCTGACAGAGAACGCCAACAGGCCACGGGAGTTTGCTGATATTCATCGCCGGTGGTCGCAGCCCTCACCCCCATACTAGCTATGCTTCTTAGCGGGACCTAACGTCACTGGCCAAGCTAGCCAAAGTGTCAGCTAGCATGCCAGTAGCTAGCAAGACAGATAGCCAGACTGCACGTGAAAATGCTTATGTGTTTGCTGATATTTGTCAAGGTTTGTTGAAACGTTGCATTTTAAATTACCTACCACTTCAGAAAAAAGCAACTCATTTTAAGCTCGTCCCCCTTCTGTATCTAGCTAGTACTGCAACCATGAGTTCATCTGCAGCACATCATCCCAGTGAAAGGAAGGGAGGGAAAAAAGCCGTATGTTGAGTGTGGCACCAGGCTGGTGGGGTGACATTACTTACTGATTTTTTGAGCCTCAGGCTATGTCCATACTGAGACTTTTTCATTTAAAAATGCAGGTATTAGTCTCTGTTTTTGCCTTTTGTTCACTCTACCATTGGAGTTTTTAGTTCCCCCGAAATGGAGAATTTTTTAAACACTCTCAGCTGTATGCTTTTGAAAACGTCGTTTTAGAATAGCAGTGTGTATCACTGAAAATGCAGACTCTAATAGCATCCCTGATTTGATTGCATTAATTACACCCTCCTCATTGTCTGATTCGTCACCTGGTCATGCTGCATGGAAGTAGAGTATTCCAATATAGTGGTTATGGAGAAGCTGCTTTCATTGGTGCTTTCGCTGTTGCTGACCTGCATGCAGTTAAATAGCGTGTTACACTGTGACTACTGCATATTTGCAAAAAAAGAAACAAACAAAAGTAAACAAAAGAAACCAGCCACCGTGTAGATGCATAGATGCCCAACATAGGCTAATACACAACATGGACAAAAGTCTTGGGACGCCTGGCCATTACACCTACCTGTACAGGATATTTTATAACATCCTATTCTAAATCCATAGGCATCAGTATGGAGTTGGTTTTGACTTGGCAGCTGTTACAGTATATCTGCAATTCTTTTGTGAGGCACTGATGTTCGGCATGAAGCCCTGGTTACAGTATATCTACATTATAGTTCATTCCAAAGATGTTCAATGGGGTTGAGGTCAGGGCTCTGTGCAGGTCAATCAAGTTCTTCCCCACCAAACTCACTCAACTATGTGTTTGTGGACCTTTGTGCACCGGGGCACAGTCATGGTAGAACAGAATAGGGCCTTCACCAAACTGCTCACACAAAGTTGGAACCACAGAATTGTCAAAAGTATTGGTATGCTGAAGCATTAAGGGTTCCCCTCACTGGAAATAAGGGGCCTAGCCCAACCCCTGAAAAACAATCCACCACTTCGTAGCAGAGTTTCCATTGTTCCTAAATGCTTCTACTTTTGTAATAATACCACTTAGAATTGACCGTGGAATATCTAGCAGGGAAAAAAATTCACGAACTGATTCATTGCAAAGGTGTCATCCTATGACAGCTTTAAATAACTGAGCTCTTCTGAATGTCCCATTCTTTCACAAATGTTTATAAACCTGACTGCACAGCTAGGTGCTTGATTTTATAAATCTGTGGCAATGGGTTTGAATGAAACCCCTAAAGTTTTTAAAGGAAAATATAATGTGGACATAATGTCTCAATGGCATCATCTGGAAGGAACGTCTGGCTGCAGCACATGAAAAATGAACTCGCTCAGTATTATTATGCTTGAAACTGTCGATCCGACTTAAGTGAAGGTGCCAGAACGCCATTCTGATCATTCCAGTCCCCTACTTTGGCGCAGTGGGTTAAGCCTGTGTGCCTATAATCACAGCCTGGGTTCAATCCCAGCCTCAGCAAATCTGTAGGTCCTTGAGCAAGGCCCTTAACCTCCAGCACTCTGGGTGCCTCTACAGGTGGCTGCCCTTTGCAGACAACTTACTTCACAAAGAGCAAGTTGAGGGAGGAGTACAAAAGACGTTTTATTTATTAAAATAATCAATTATCAATTAAAGTAATCAATTAATAAAGTATCAATTACCATTATTACTTGTTTTAGCTATTTGAGTCCTCATTCAGAATACAAACAGCCTGAGCTTAGAAGTGTTTCCTCATCCCTCAGTTTCGACCTTCAGACTGCAGTAGCAGGTCCCTGAACACTGCAGTGAGAGGGGGCCGTTGTTGGGGTGGGTAGGGTCTTTTATCATTTTGACTTTTTTGTCACCACACCGCTTCCTGTGGGTTGCCTACTGGGTCGGGAGATTTCAGCTTGGTTCACCCCTCACTCTGTGCAGGGCTGCTGGTGCAGCTCCCAAACTAGGAAGTGGTAAGTGAAGCTCCCAGTCACAATGGTCTTCATGGTGCAAGTATAAAACATCTTCAGGATCTTGGGATGCAGTCTCAGTTTCTTAAGCATCTTGAGATGGTGGAAGCATTGACGTGCCCTTTTAACAAGCACAATGGTGTGTGTTTTCCATATCAGGTCCTCTATCATGTGGACAATCAGGTACTTGAAGCTGGGCACCCCCTTCCATAGGTGGAAACTTCCAGCATAGAAAGTTTTTGTTTCAATCAACCAGTTGAGTATAAAGAGTCACGTTCGCAGACTACTCAGTTGGTTAGCTGGTCTGGATTTATACTTTCTAGGCTGGAACTTTCCACCTCTGCCCTCTTCAGAGGTCACTCATTTATTCTGAGGTGGTTGTAGTGCCTCACCCATATCCTTCTGAAATTTACAATCAGATCTTTTGGTTTTCTGATGTTTAGGGGGAGATTGTTTGTTTTTCCAGGTTCTCCACCTCCTTCTTGTAGGTCATTTCATACTGAATGTGGTTGCACAGTCATGCATGTATAGGGAGTAGAGCAGAGGGCTCAGCACAGAACCATGGGGAGTTCTTGTATTAAGGATGTGGCTTGATGATGTGTGTCCACCTACTCAGACAGCCTGGGATCTCCCTGTGAGAATGTTCAGACCCCAGTTGCATAGAGTGGTATTCAGCACCAAATCCTTGGACTTGCTGAAAAGCTTCATATTGTGTTAAAAGCAGAGCTGTAATCAGTGGACAGGAACCATGTGTAGTTCCCCTTCCTGCCATTCAGGGTGCAGGATGAGAGCTATTGCACTGTCTATTGATCTGTTTTAGCAATAAGCAAACTGCAGTGGGTCCAGTGTGTTGGGCAGTGTGGAGCAGATGTGATTTTTGTCCCCCAAAGCACTTCATAATTGTTGAGGTTAGTACAGCTGGGTGTTAATTATTTGGATATGCTGGGTGGGGTTTCTTTGGAATGGGGATGGTGGCTTTACTGTTGCTTTATGTTTTCCATGATTTATTGGAAAAGACCAAAAACACTGCTGGTGTAAGTGGACAGTTACTTTCTGGATTTTTGTTTGGTCTATGAGGTCATTACTAGCTTGATGAAATGTTGAAGTCCTCAGTGGTCAAGTATGAAGTTCCTGCTCTTCACCCAACATATGCTGCACTAGGGACCAGAAAAGAATTTCTTTCTGCTGAATTACAATATTGCAGAAATGATGCAAGCAGACCTAAATGATTCAGACATGTATCATAACAATTTTAGATGAATCTGGGTCATTTTATTGTAAATGGGATCACTTAAATAAATGACTTGTGTTGTATCTAATGACAGCTTAACAGTTGGTGCTTACATTATAAATATATCAAAAATATCCTTCTTTCATTAAAGGGAATGTTGGCAAGGTCAGATAAATGCTTAGTGTCCCTGAATGACGTAGAAAAGCTGCACCATGCATTCCTTACCCTAGATTATCACACCACTCTATCAGGGTGCATAAATGTTTCCCTAAACTGTTTTTAACTGCAGATTGCATCTGCAAGAGTTCTTACAAAACATAAAACTTGTGAATGTATCAGTCTTGCTTCTGCCTCCCTACTTTTGGCCTCATTTTGCTTTTAGAGTAGAATATAAAACATCTCACCTTTAAGGCCTTAAATACAATTGCACCAATTTGTCTTAGAGATCTACTTGCCTCATATGCTGCACCCTCATCGCTTTGCACCCAAGATGCTGGCTTTGTTGTTTCACCGAAAGATAAGAACAGAATTAAAAGTGATTGCCGTCTCATACTGTATAGAGCTTCTGTTTTATAAAATAAGTATTGATACCCGGTAGTCATGAACTAAGCAGCTGATGCTGTCACCCTAACTTTGCATGCCATGTTTTTGATGTTAGCTGCTATGTACCATAGGTAGATGTGTATTTCAACAGGTTAACTAAATTTGGATAGTCTTTTCCTTCCACCTGCCCCTTTAGGTGATAAGACTTTGCCTTTATATCATCAATGGAATGAGCCAGTTTGCAACATGCGACATTGTATATACAGTATACCATACAACTTACAGTATAGACATGAGGAAAATGACTTGATGCCCATAGTCAAACAAGCAATGTGTTGTGTTGGCATTATGGCCATATATTTTGTTTTTCATTTCGCTTTGTAAAAAATTTTCAAAACTTCAAAACTTACTACTCACTAGGTAATAAAATTCATTCATTTTTAGTGTCTTGACTTTTTCTGAATACACGCTAGTAAGTTTTCCCACTATTGAAACGGTGAAATCAAATGGAGGTTAATCATAAACAGCTTTTCTTTATTTCGGCTGAGATGTCAGTCTTTGCTAAGTTACTCTATACTTTCCTCATGTTAGCCAGCTCGAAATGGAATGATGTCATTGCACCACAAGAAGACACTGTCCAGACAGGTGGCTAAAGGACACAGTAGACTCCACACAACACCAGAGCTCTGAGTGTAGGACTCAGCTACTTGCTATTTAAGGTTGATGTTTTAGAATTTCTTTCAGGTATTGAAATGCTTTTGGTTTTTGACATTTCACCCCCTCATTTTTTTTAGAGCCCAGATAGGAAACGTCCCATCCAGGATTCATTTTCTCATAGAAAACAGGTGACTATTAGTTTGAAAACTGCCAGGCTAGTGACACTAAGTTGTTCATTTGTTTGCCTGAGGAAGGAGTCTTGCATGCTGTGGCCAAAAAAATCTGTCTGCTTAACTATAGTTGTGAATATTTTGTCGATGAGATGACATCTGTGTTAAGGTGACAGCTTTGTCATTTGGCCATACGAGCATATAATGCCTCAGTGGCAAAGTGTAATAAAACAAAACATCTTCACGTTATAAAATGACATTGCCCTCATAAAATAATCATTTTCTTTACGAGTTATACTTTCCTTAAAATCATTTCCTGGTTTAGGAAGGTGTTGAAATGCCCTATTAGGTTTTATAGCTCATGGACATATTTTTATTTTTATTTTTATTTCTGGGGGCGGAGTAGCGCCTTTGTTGGAATTCATCTTCAGCTCTTGGGAGTCAGGTGACAAGTGCTGCATGCTTTCCTTGGTAATAAGAACCACGTGCGTGCCACTTGGTCATAAGGACGTTATAATGCCTCTATGACACGTGTCATAGTAATATCATAGCCTGTTTCCATGCAGGAGCTGGACCAACAGGAACTTCTCACCAATTTTAATTTTAATTCAGTCTTTGCTTGTATGCATGTATATGTGTATAAATATAATATATGAAACATTTTCAAAATTCCAAATACTCTGAGTCCAATGTCACATTATAGTTTTCTCTTGAATGTCCAGCCTCTTGTCCTATTCAGGCTCATAGGGGATCCAGAGCCTATGGGCTCATAGCAGGGAACAACCCAGGATGGGGTGCTATCCCATCACAGTGCACACTCACGCGATTAACCTCAGCAGATTAACCTCTTCATTCTTCATTCTGAACTGTGAGGGGAAGGCCGGAGTACCTGGAGAAACCCCCCGTAACATCACAGGGAGAACGTGCAAAGTCCACACACATGGAGCTGAGAACCAGTGTGACTAGTGAAATGGAAAGACTATCTTGATGTTGCATGATAATGCTAGACAATAACTTAAAGAAATATGTGATACAGTAGGTTCTTCATTATTGTAAAAGCCTATAACGTTTCTGTTTTAGCTAAAAAAAAAAAAAAAAAAAAAAACTGATTTCTCTTTCTGCTGAACTTTTCTGCCGCTGACATTGTAATAACAGGCAATCATCAAGAAATGTATTTATGTATGAATTGCTTTTCTTTAATTTTTTTTTTCATTTCAAACCATAATAATCTATGAGAATGTTATGGGGTGGCACAGTTGTGTGGCTGAAAAGCAGTCCTGCTATTTTTACGTGGTTTTTTTTTTTTGTACCATACCATCTTTATTTACAATGCACTTTAACCATAGCTGACACAAAGTGCTGTACAGTGGAGCACTGGAGAGAGAAAATAAAAATAAAAACAGATGCATATTTTTTGGATATTTTAAAAAAAATAGTATTAAAAACAATTTATTAAAATAAATGGATGTACTGTATTTGCTCCTCAGAACGCGGATTTAATTTATATCTTCATCCTGTAATTTCAATTTGTGATTGTCTTTCTATATACATAATGTTCCCAGTTGCCTTGACTGTAAATAAAGTAAAATATAAAGCAGCCAAGAATCCCCTTACTATGCCAGATAGCATAGGGTGGGGGGCGCCTTTCAGAGATACTGCAGTGGTGACCTCGGGGAAGGCTGATGCTTCTTCTGGATGACCTTGCTATGTGCTTCCCTTGAGTGACCTTACTAAATTCAGCCCTTAATGAGCAATGGATTTGGGAGACCATTCAGGGCACAGCTTCTGATGAGTCGCAAGCTCTAGCTCATCACTTCAAATACCTAGTAGCGACCTGATGAATGTGAAGCATATCAGCATAAAACCAATGAACCATACAGAACTTTATTTGCCTAAAATATATTACAGCTCATTTCAGAAATGATTGTGATTTATGACTAACCAGTTTTGTTTTTGCAAGGTCAGCAGTTGAGGCTGAGAACTTGGAGCATGTGTTTTTTCCTGCCATTTTTGCTTTTTGCTTATATCTAGTTGCCTTTTGGGTGTTTTCTTTCCATATTAAGAATTCTCTGTGACATGCACTGTGGTCAGTTTGCTGGTTTATCATACTGGGATCAATTCTCCCATGTGGGGTTTGAGTGCTAGGTATGGTCTTTGGCTGGAGAAACATAAAAAAAATGGGCATGTCGCATGTAAATTACCCTTTTGTACATTCTGCCATTGATTTACTGTAAATGCCCTTAAGTGCATTTTTCAATATGCACTCTGGAGTGTCAGAGTGTCACGCGCCTCTATACGGACAAATGCAATACTGCAGTTTTCAGAAAGCCAAATATAACAAAACGAAACTTCCTGACACATCATATATTTAGAAAAAATGCTACAATCCAAAATGCATGGGAATAATTTACATAATTACATAAGAATTTTATATAAAAATGAAACAAATAAAATTAAATAACTAAATCGTATATAGAAATATGTTTACACAAAGCATAGTACCATTAGGTAGGAAATGCCTTGTCTACATGCCTAGTAGGTAGATCAGCTAGGCTAAGTGACTCGTCAATTAAAGCATAATTATTTTAATTAAAATGACAAAAATAATTTCTAAAGAAATAGTATGTCCTTGCAATCCAAAGCTGCAGGGCATGTACTTGTGCTTCGAGAGTGGGACAGACAGTGATGTCCTCTTCTTAATGTAATTCAACTGACTGACACTGAATGCATCGCATGTTTCTGGCTGGATTGTGAAACGCTCTGTTTTGAATTCCAATTTGTCCCGTATTTTCATACACATACATACACTTCATACATACACTACATATGCTAGGTGACGGGTCCCCAATGGAACTACCAGACCAGGAGATTTGCCTAATTTGTAACCATTCCATACCTATTGGGATAGGTGTGTGGGTTTTTAGTGCCAGTAACTAGCAATTAGTTTGTAATTCATCGCTACTTACATACAGTAGTAGCATATAAGCATGTTTGGACTATGCAAGTGATTACATATTTTATCAGCAATGCATTTTAAATGTTATGAATGCTACTACTAATAATAATAATACTAACATTTAAATGTTATTGGTTAGGAGTATTTGCCTGTTTAGGTTGAGAGAATTGTTCTGAATGAAGAGGGGAAAAACAGCCAAAGTATATTGCTTCATTCTTAAACATGTTATGGGCAAATGAACATACTGTACAATTTGTAATACTGAATGTCTATTGTAGGTTACTTGTAGTTCAGTCGAACAATTTAAAAACATTTTTAGTTTTGTGTTATTTATCTAGTCAAAAGCTTAATGGTAGTGTCTAGAAAAAAAAATGGTCAGCTATAAATTACATAAATTTTATATACCTAAGTTACTAATAGTAATAAGTACTAATAATAAGTAGTACTAATAATGTCAATTGCTCTGCACAACATTCAAACTTTTTTTTTTTCTCAAGGATTGTCATGTTCATGAGTGACTGACTAAATAAAGGTGCAGTAGGCTAGCACTCTGCTTTCAGTTTCAGGATAAAAGGGTTTCTTTGTGTTTCAGTTAGGTTGTAAAAGTAAATGAAATAGTCCATGTTCCATGTTTTGCTTGTTGCCAGAATCATTGAGGCTGTAACCCACTTTTATTGTTTGATGAATTAATTATACTTCTTGCCCGGTCGTGCCTTCTTTTTTGGGTTAAGTGCTTTGGGTGTGTCCATGCTGATTAGCAGAGAGCAGGCTTGGCTCAAGAGCGTGTAACTTTTTAAGTGCTTGATGGGAAAATTGACCCCAATGTGCACAGTGATGAGCACAAACTGGAGGAGCTTGTCAATGAAGCCCAGTCATCCAGTAAATCGCAAGCACCCAATGCACCCCCAGGGGTACCAGTGCTGTTATTGACCGAAACCGCTGAGATTCACTGCGGCAGAATTCAAACTCGCAGTGTTTTGATGTTGAAAATTGGAAAGGCTAGTCTTGTATTGTTGTTGTTGCATCAATTAAAAATGAAAAAAACAGATAAAATACAACAAGCAGCACAGTAATAATAGTACTTAACAGGTCTGCTGTAGCTTATAAAAGCAGTTATGTTTTGGTAGTATTGTCAGACAACAGTAGCTCAATAAATGTTTATGTGGGGTCATAATATGTCGTAGGGGCTGCACTGTTGCCTCACACCACTTGGACCTGGGTTCATGTGACTGCCAGGGCTCCATGTATAGAGTTTGTATGTTTTCCCCATTTCATTGTGGGTTTTCTCCAGGTTCTCCACTTTCCCCTCACAGTTCAAAAACATGCTGGGGTTACAGAATTGTCCATAGGTGTGCATGTACAGTATGAGTGCGCTTTGTGATGGGTTCGCATCCCATCCTGGGCTGTTCCCTACCTTGCTCCCCTAGCCTCCTGGATAGGCTCCAGACCCATTTGGACATATTTTAAGATAAGGGATGATGACAGAAGTAAAGCAGACTGTAAGCACATCATTTAATGCAAGCAATATTATCAAACATCTAAAGACGCACCAAAATGCAAAGTACACTGAATTTAATAATGTTAGCAGAGATTGACCGCAACAATAAACTTTAGTGCAAAATCTGGAGAAACTAGAGAAAATGAGACTGAAGTATTAATTATATATAACATAACTAAACAAGTTATTTAATGTTAGATATAACTAATGCTTCAGGTTCCATCACTAAAATAAATACACCTAGGTGTAGGCTTTATTGCTATTATAAAAAAACAAATGCTACCAAACAGATCAATCACAGTTCTTGTGCTCTGCATCGCCTCAACTTGTAGTTACATTTCATGCTACAGCACAGGCTTATGGAAGGCCATCATTGCCAAAACATCTTAAACTCTTTGTCTAGAGGTGGCATTATTTCTTACTTACATACGTAAAAAATGCATGCCTAAAGACAGCAATAATTCACATGTCAATATTTTACCTCTACACAATCCGTGTACAGGCGGCATTTTGCAATGTCTCTTGATGTCAAGAAAGTGATCCTTCAAAATAAAAAGACAATCTCAATGGTAGTTTGTAAATTCTTTCATACCTTCTCAAAATTAAGATAATCGACTGAGAACTGTATGTTTACCTGTTCAGACTAATGTGCTTAGTGGAACTGCAGTTAGCGTATGTAACCAACATTGGGAATGGATTTTTGTGACTGTTTCCATTTTTCTATCACTACTTGTTATCTTTTATTTAATAGTGACCTATTCCACAATATCTATAAAATGAATGTCAGCCACCAATATGTTATACAGTGTATACACCCCTGATTTTGTTATATTGCTTATCAGTGTTTAAGAATTCAGTGCAAAATACTCAGTGTAATTGGTTCTTTGGAGCCTTAGCATTTAACTTTGTGATCGCTCAGGAAATGTTAACATGGACTTGGTTACAAACAAAATAGAATACTCATCTATAGAACATTTATTTATCAATGTGCACAAGAAAATTCCCATTACAGAATTTGCTTATGGGTTAACGTACTACTGTTTAAACGTTTGAAATCAAAGTTCCAATGTTTATTCCAGGTTGTAACAATTAAACTATCATCATAAACGTTACAGTAACTTTAGCGTAATTATAGGGTATGTCCACCGTTTTCATTTGGCTTCTTATTAGTTATAAAAACCAGCATATACTGTAAACACATAACCAATGTGTGCTGTTTATTACAGAAAATAGGAAATACGACAAATCTAGTTTCAACGTTCATCATTCTAATGTAATTTGCGGTCATACTGCATTGCTCCACGAGTGTGTTATGCCATAGGAAAAATAAACATTATATCAATATTCAATATTACAGTAGGAAAGTTTACATATTTTGTCAAAGTTAGGAATATCTAATATTCTCTGGTCCGTATCATCATACATGCTCAAACGTGCCATGACTAACTAAGATAATGCAGGTCTTACCCGCAGGTATGAAACTCAGCATTTTGTAAAGTATTTGATTACAGCTTCTTTGCGCAATCATGACGACCTTCACTAATGATGGGAATTTAGGCTCTTACTGAATTCAGCAATAAGAGCCGACTCTTTCAGCTCTGAAACGGCTCATTTAATACCACTTCTGGTTTCTAGAAATTAGCCAAAATTAGCTACTGTATGTTTTGACCTACGACCGATATATGTGTGTATATCACTTAAATTATTCAATATACTTATAACCTACCAAACCTTATAATTTCCATAATACCAGAATTTGGTGTTAAAACATTAATGTAAGAACATCAGTGTTGTCAGCTGGCTGGTGTGAGATTTTCAATTCAAGGCAAGTCTACCACACATGTGTATGCATTTCCATTTATGTAGGCCTAAGTTTTATTGCCTTATAAATAGTCTATATGGTCTGCAAACTACCTCGACACTTTTGATGTAGCTAATTTTAAGTTTACAATGGAATAATATATATTTGCCGTAAGATTTCTTGTGTGAGCATGAGAGTCTGAAAGCATGAGTGTCACGCCAAATGCTTGAGAGTTCCTAACCTTACATATGCTATTAAACATGTGTATTTAATGCTGTAAACACAAAGCAGTGTTTCTGGTCCTTGCGATGTCAATATCAAATAAAATAAAAAATCTACTATCTAAAAACACAAACCATTCCCAACAAATCACACTCAAAACAGAACATGTGCCACCTAATAAATAAAAAAAAATACTTCCAAAACAGCCTCAGCACATGGAGTACCTGTGACCGAGCAATGTGGAGAAAGATTATCCTATTATTCTGCCTTGTATTAATTAGCAAAAAGAAAAAAATTAGTTCTTAGAGGTTGCCGGCTTCCATCATTTACAAAAAAGGAGCTGGCTCATGGAACCAACACGTTCATGACTGACATACATACTTAATGGAGGTGTTCATGATACATAGTACCGGATAGAAGACTATGCTGCTGTATTTGGGACACACAGGAAAATGGCTGTTTGCAATTTTCTTTTAAACTGTAATCATAGCCTAGCTGATTAAACATAAGTATTGATTTATTTTCACAACAATATTATAGTGTAGATCCTTTTTTATTAACGATCATATAATACTTATTTTGTCACCCTGGTCTATTTTATTACATAAAAGAAAAGCCACACAGAATAAGAGTGGAGAATTTGATTTTGGTGTTTGTAGTTAGAAGTCAATGGTGCTTTTATTTTGAAAGTCAGTAGAGGAAAAAATATTAACGTGTGAATTATTGTTGTCTTTAGGTGTGCATTTCTTACGTCTGTTCGCCTCTGGGCGAAACGTTTAAATCATTTTGGCTCTGTTGGCCTTCCGTACAGGGTCCACGACTACATTGCACTTACGGCGTCAATTTGACACAGAAGTATAAATCACCCTTTACAGTCAAGGTTTTGTTTCTCTGTGAAGACCTTCCAAGCTGAGTATTGGGAATCCTGATATAAATGTGGCTGAGTTGAAAACTAAAAACATACAGTAAAACCTTGGATTGCGAGTGTTTTGCAAGACGAGCAAAAAATGTAAATAAATTTTAACTTGATAAATGAGCGAGGTCTTGCAATACGAGTATTATGTTTACGCCTTGTCTGCCTAGCATCACGTAATCACAACTGAGCCGATGATTCTTCTCTCTATCTCTTGCTGCAGGATTCTAGGTAATTATTTCCCATGCTCGGTCTCAGTTGGCGTGCCTCACGTGTATAGTCAAAATTTAGTAGAAAAGCACCAGCCGAATAAGGGAGTAACAGTGCGAGCAATGACTCTAACGACAATGCAATGTCCACAGTTCCACGAAATCGAAAAGGAGGTAAAAGCAGCTGTCATTAGATAGGTTCCTTGTTAGTCGCACAAAAAGAAAAAGGTTCCAGCGAGTCAACAGATAGCAGTGATTCAGTTAGTTATAATGAAAGTTGTCCTACAAAATAACCCTCTTCTCTCTCGTCTCCCTCACACCATCCACAATTCTTTTCAAAGGTAAAGTTCAGGTTAATTTGTTTTATATATTTTTGCTTTAAAATTTGTATTAATCATTTTTATATGAATGTTGTGGAACGAATCATTTCTAATGGGAAAATTCGCTTTAACATACGAGTGCTTTGGATTACAAGCACGTTTCCATAACGAATTATGCTCGCAAACCAAGGTACCACTGTATATACATAAATCTACATAATTGTCATTGTGTGTATGTGTGTGTGTATGCAGCATAACAGAATAATGACACTCTTCCGCACAGTGGGGCAAAAGACTACAGCTTACTAAACACTGGTGTCAGATTGGTATTCGTTATCAGCCAATACCCAAAGCCCGGGTATCGGGACAGAAGAAGTGGGTGCAGAATAAAGGGTGCATCTCTAACATACTGGAATGAGGGGGAGTTATTGACCAGGGTACCAGGGACAGTCCAAATACTACATAATTATGCCATGTACAATATACACATCTAACTCTTGACTGAGCTGGAAGATATATAGGCACAACAGTTAACTTTTACAGACAGAGCACCAATATACACATCAATCCATCATGCAGTTATGAAGGCGCAGTTCATATTCTGCAAATGCTGATAATAAGGTAGCTGGGTTTGCCGATATCTTGGTTCACATATGTTACCAGTACCAATGATCACAAGAATGAACTGCATATGAGATGTGAAGGTATCATTATTCACATCTGAGTGGACTTTATTTTTCAATTCTTATTCGAGAGGTCAGTAAAGGATATTTTAAAAATTAAACATCCAGGAACTACTCGTCTGTTTTAGTAAGACATAAGTACAATTCAATAACATCTGTTTTCTTTCCGTTACCTCTGTTAAGATGCCTCAAATCCGCTAGGGACATCAACTTCACAAGAGTTGCCTCACAGCATATTAGCCAAAGGCTAAACAATCAAACCACCCATTGAGAACAAAAGCTAAACAATTTCCTTATTGTTCCATCAAAGTTTAATGTTGCTGCATAAATTCTGTCTAGTATATATACAAAACATTCTCCTGCAGACTCGATCTAGCTTTTTTTTTTTTTAGCACAATTCCCACAACATTGCTAGTGACAAACGCAGAGTCTCCACACAACCTACATGCCCCCAAGTGCTGCAATCACTCCGCAGTGTCTGATATGTGTCACAAGAATCAGTGATGTTGCGGGGTGGGGGGGGGTGGTACTATATTGAGATGTAAAGCTGCTACACGGCATGGAGAGCAGAGTGTGTGCTGCTTTAAGTTCCACGGTATGGAATAAATGAGGAAGAACGATAAAAAAAAAAAATGAAGTCTGTGCAGCCTCAAAGCTTGTCACCGAGCTGTCATGTCAAAGATGTAGCAGAAAATGGGATTTTTTTCCCCCACTAGATCCTCATCTGGCTTGCTGAGAGGCTGATGGCTTGTTCCTCATAATGTTGAAATGATTGATAATCTGGGACAATGGGGAATGCCAGACACCAATAATGCTCATTCTGACCTGCAGTGAAGTTCAGAAATGCTTTATAAATATGAACACACACCTGCAAAGTTAATACTGTAGATCATAGATTTTTTATTTCAGCATCAAGTTTGTGTCACTGCAGTTCTGCAGGAAAGTCAACTTACTTAACGCCGCTCACTCACTTGCTTCCTGGTTACTATTTTGTGGATTCAATGAGATGTTAATTCCCTTGAGCTCTATACAGTGTGGTTGTTTTGCATTTATAGAAAATGTTACAAAAATGACCACCTCTCACTAGAAAAACATCTACACCAGAGGTACTGTAGGGCCAGTGTATATGTGGGTTTTTGCTCCATAATTAGATTACTAATTAGAGGACTGATTGGCTTAAGAGTCCTCACACCTGGATTTGAACAGCTGACCTAAAGGTTATCCCAAAAACCCACATACACACTGGCCCTTTGTGGATAACATTGGTCACCCCTGATCTACACGGACAAACATGCTAAGTAAAATAAAATTAAAATAACAAAAAATCTCTTCGATCTGTGTAACCAAAGAGCAGCGATGATACAGATACCCGGAAAGGACACTTGCATCTGAGATCTTCTGACTTGGATAGACCACTCAGTCATCGAGTGCTTTTTGTCAGTATCGAACATTGTTTGCAGAATTGGCAGATGAAACACTCGTGCCCCATGAACACTGACACATGCACACTCTTCGACGTTATAATTACTCCCCCTCTTATTTGAAAACAGTCTGTGTCAAGATCAGTACATTTTAGAAATAATGGCAAATTTACTGCTGGAGTACACAAAGCAGGCATTAAATTAATTTGCTTAAATTGTATTAAATGAGTTTACCTCTAATGGGTCTTTTATTGTTTCTCTGGCCTTGCTCCCATTTCTCATACTGAGAGCTTCAGCGGCAGGGAGAGCAGTTGGGATGCACCACAGGAAAGAGTTTTCAGCACCACGGACAGAGATAAACGTGGACAAGCAGGGTGGCTCCCATAGTGTGACTTAATTGTCAAACCACACTATGAAGGATCTTACTGACATTGAGTAGACTGGCAGGAAAACATTGATCCAGGGCACTTCAACTAAAGGATTCAGTCTTTATTGTTAATGGAGATTATGCACTCCAGCTTTCCATACGTGATTTAATATGCAAGTGTGAAAAGCAACTTGCATAATACATAACATAACATAAAATAACACAGAATAAGTGGTATAGATATTAAAAATATGGTAATGCTTTACATTTAGTGCACCTTCATAATGCTTTTATATTACATTCATAAATGTTCAGCACACCTTCATAATGTATTCATTAAGTATTCATAAAACATTCATAAGCATTATGTATGTATACCTTACCATGCTAACGTCCCGTAACAGCTGTGATATACATTAATAACAAACATTATATAATAATTACAAAAATTATAATTGTATAATCATGTTTGTTATATGTATATTAAAGCTGTTAAGGGATGTTAGGATGTTATGATGTACTTGCATGCTGCTTATGAATGTTCTATGAATGCATTATGAAGGTGCACTGAATGTTCTATGAATGCATTATGAAGGTGCACTGAATGTTCTATGAATGCATTATGAATGCAGTATGAAGGTGCTCTTCATGTAAAGTGTTATCAAAAATATTGATTCTGAAAGGAATATTCACAGGGTACCACTAGTATATGGTGAGTAAGGTACGGAACATAAAAAGGGGAGAATTACACAGGACAGTCACTTGTATTGCAGTCATCTATTATTATTGTTCATTTAATTTAACTATGAATGCTTTGCACTTTCATGGTAATTAGCAACAACTAGTAACAGCTGAATAAGAGAAAATAATATGTAAAACATAATATGTATATACAATATGGACAAAATTAATATAAGAGCTGATTTAAAGGTTTGCTGGTTTTGTAAGATAAGAGGAATATCTGAGGTAGTGTGACTGGTGCAGTTCCATCCTGTATTTGTTCTGGGGGTGAAATGAGAATCTGCTACTATGTGTGTGTATAGTCCTGTATCATTTCTGAGACGGTAGAGAAGCAGATACAGAGGTTGGCTTAGTCAGAGTCTTGCATACCAGTGTAAGCAAACATTGTTGAGTGAATTTGCCTCCCCTGAATGTCTCAATGCGATAATGAAGGGCAGACAGCAAGTTTTATTAGCAATTGCCTACAAACCTCTAAAATACTCAGGTAACTTTATTGATGTATTTTCTGATTTCCTCTCTGTCATCTCCATGGATAAGGACAGTTTTCTTATAGCTGGTGATTTTAATATTCTCATAGATAATCCCAATGACACCTTTATAAAGAATCTCTTGCCCTCTTTGACGTTTGATTTATCACAGCATGTAAATGGTCCTACTCATTTTCGAGGTCATTCGCTGGACTTGGTTATCAGCAAAGGTCTCAGAATTCCTACTGCTCATACTAGGGATCTAGTATCGCTTCTGTATTCTTCAGTTTTCTGATCTCTCCAGTTACCCTTCCCAAAAAAAAAAAAAAAGATGCCACATCAATGAAAATACAAGGATACTAATTTATGGAAGTTCTATGTCTTTATGCACAAATTAAGACATTAGAACAGGCATTTGTTACTAATAAAGGTACTAAATGACATTTGTGTAAATGTGGATTCAGGTAAATCAACCATCCTGGTGTTACTAGATCTCAGTGTGGTCTTTGATATGATTGATCATAAAATACTGTTAGAAAGACCACATAAAACTGGGGAGGCCTGTCATGTACAGTGGCTCAATTAAATGGCTCAAATTGTACCTAGAAGGCAGGGATTATTTTGTCACTATAAGCAGTTATGAGTCTAAACCTACTGCCATGGCTTATAGAGTCCCTCCCTCAAGAATCAGATCTGGGACCCCACTTATTTAATCCCTGTATGCTCCCACTTGACCAAATTCTTAGAGACAGCAAGTTAGCTTATAATTATCTGGATAATATAGTACCCAGATTGACTTAGCTCTATCGCCAAATGACTATAGTTCAATAGATTCACTGTCTGTGTCTCAAGACAATGACTGAATGCAACAGAATTTCCTTCAGTTAAAGAAAGACAAGACTGAAATAATGCTTTTTGGTAACGAAACTGAAAGACTCAAATTAAAAGCTTTTCTGGGGCTCTAAAGACTACAGGCCAAGTAAAAAAGTTGGTGTTATAATAGACGAGGAACAGCAACCACATCTATCTCCAGTAGATTGGACTACTGTAATGGTCTCCTTTCTGGTCTACCCCAAAAGACCATAAAACAGCATCAACTCATTAAAAAGGCTAGAATCTTCATTAACACCAAGAAGAGAGAAGCACATTACTCTAGCTCTCAGATCCTTACACTCACTTCCTGTGTTCTACAGAATTCAAAGTACTACTTATGGTCTACAAATCACTGAATGGTTTAGCCCCAAACTGCATTGTTCATTTGTTTACTTGCTACAGTAGTTTTCTCAGATTGGGAGGGACTAGTCAACTAGTGGTGTTCAGTGTTGAAACAAAGCAGGGTGAAATAGCCCTTTGCAGCAGTATGGGTGAACTTGAAACTTGCACAGTAACTTGAAACTACATCCTGGGCCAAACAGTTGAGTAACACATCACAGGGAGATGAAATTTGGACAGGAGATGGACAGTTATGATGTCATCATGTAAACAAAAGTTATCTAAAACTAAAGCAGCACATTTGAAAATTTTCAATGATACAAACTCTGCACAAATGATTGAGAGCTGTTTGGTCAAAATCAGATGCAGATGGAAGGGCAGCTGCACGGTGGTGTCACTTGACCATGTAAACAAACATTTACATCTCAGAAACTAAAGCAGCACAAACTAAATTTTCAATGAAACAAATGTGGTACAAACAATTGAGGCCAGTTTAGCTCAAATCTGAAACATATAGGGGCCAAATTCAGATACGTTTTAATATCTGTTCTTAAACGTTTTATAACATAATTTCTACACCCTAATGTAACTATACACAGCATTACCGAATTTAAAATATTCCCAAAAGACTATGATTGCTTTCATGACTCAAATGAGTGTGAGAAATTGCTTTGGATTAGTGATATTTGTATTGTGTTTTAAAGGCGTAATTGTACTCTAACCTAACTATAACCTTATAGTTTGTTTTTTTACACAAAGCCTGGTTTTCATTTTAATTTAATTTGATTTAGTCTTTGTTAAATATTATAACCTTTCCAGACACAGCCAATGCATGCTCAACAAACAAACACTCCAAGGTGATTCTAATTAAAAATCCTTCTCCTTTTATCAACACAATATCCCCACTCTGTCCAATGGCAGCGTGATGGACCACTCTATACAGCTACTTGTAATAACCAGCATCATTAAGTGAACTCATCTAACAAACTAAAACTAAACTTATCAAAGAGTGTGTGCTTCTGTTTACAAGAGGAGGTGACACCGATTAGAATTAATATACATCTCTAATATAACAGTGTGAAATGTTCAACAGCATTGTGTTTCACACAACATTCTACTACTTTGGAATCTAATTATAGAATAGCCACCTTTGGCCTATTAGCTAGGATGAGAATTTGGGATTTTGTTTAAATAATACTCATCTCATTGCAAATATATGTTAGTGTTCCAGTAAAGAGACACTCAAAACACTTGCCTCCAACTCTGCAACTGAGTTACGGCCTAAAATATTATATGCATAATATTTAAATTATGCAAATTAAACGTCATCACCACCATCATCATAATTTAGGTTCATACACACATTGTTAGAGTAAAACGTCAAACTTTATCAAATGACCAAGCAAGTTTCGCTGGAACCAGATGAAATCTATCCCACGATTCTCTGTAATCATTGTTATCTGCGTACAAAGAAACCAAATTCTGACAGTACGGTTTGTGTTTTGCTAAGTACACTGATTTCTCTATTTGTATTGTATTAGTTGGGTCTGGGTGGTGCAAGGGGAAAAAAAAAGATTAAGCAGAGATCTTAAGCAGAGACCTGAACTGCGTTAAACAAAGTTAATAAATAAATAAAACCCAAGCTGAACTGCAATTCTCTTACTCTTATATTTGACAGGCTCTTCATAAGCATTATGGCAAGAATAGAGGCAAGTTCTCCTGGCCATCTAGGACTTCATCATGCTAGAAACGAGAGAATTCATTCTGTGTCGTATACATTGCATGAAATGATTAAATTTCTACTTTAGTCTTCCTTTGATAGAATAACTTATATAAGTTCCTTTAATTTCAAGAAATGTTTTGGACAGTCTGCCATACCCATCTAACCATGGAGAATAAGATTATGTTAAGCAGCGGAAGTCTTAGGGGAAAAACATCATTGTGCGGAATGGGTGACTTGATGAAACAGTGAAACCATTAAAGAAATACAGGACAGCACTTCTGCGTTGCGATAAGCTCAAAAGTATCAATTTATCAAAGGAGCCCTCAGTGTTATACAGCAAGGCTATGCACTTCCTTCAGGTTTTATCAGCTGTGGGGCAACGTTTTGACTTGTTGGATCTCAGGCTCAAACACAGTGTAGGAAAACAGTTTTACTTCTGTATAGAAAAGCTCATGGTGCATCTGAGGTGCAGTCCATGGCGTGAGAGTTCTACAGTTAATGCCAGCAAAGGCACTGCTGTTGTACTTCTGAGAAAAACTTCCATCTATCCTCTATAAGTGCTTACCCAGTAAATGGTTGCACTAAGCCTGGAGCTCATCCCAGAAAAGAGAGGGCAGGAGGCCAGGGACACAATGCACAGGATGCCAGGCCATCGCAGAGCAAACGCTCACAAAGAAGCACACACTGTTGGCAACTGTGGAGACAATTCACCTAAGGATATGTTTTCCTGCTCAGTACTTAGAGTATACTCAAACAAACTTGGGGAGATACTCCATATGTATTAGACAGGGGTACAAAATGAAATTACAGTTCTGGTTGTGTGAGGCTACACTGCAACTCACGGGGCACAGTGCCACACCGGAGGGAAAATCTAATTCGTTTAGTAATTGCCTCTAAGATACAGTTAAGTATGCACACTTACCTTACTGCCTCCCACAGCTGTTAAGGCAAATAAACTTAATGTCAAAATGCTATACAATTGGTCATAAATCGTTTATTAGCAGTACTGAATTGATTACGATTTTATACCATGGACTCACTTTTGGTTCAATTTGTTATCCTAACGAGTATCTCAATCACTTCAAAACACCTAGATAAGATCATTGTAACGCAATACTAATGCAAGAAGCAGTAAGGTGGTAAAGCTAAATCATGAGTGCAGTGACAGCTAAGGCATGCTGTTAGGCATGAGGATTGCCCTTTATTAAGGAATTACTGAAATGCTTTATGAAGTATGAGCATGGCTGGATTCAACCAGCTGTTTTAAAGGAGCTCTTAACAACGTGGCAATGTCTTCAGTGTTATAAAGTATTAAATTGCAGGCTGCTTTTACCTTTACCTTTAGCAGGGTTTACTGTTGTTATTTTGCATAATACATGGTAAATTACTTTGCCTCTCTATGTATTTGTGCATTCAGTGAAATTTAAATATAATGTTTCAAAATAAATGGTGATGAAGCTTTTGGTATGTCTGATTCAAAAATATTCACAATAAAAGTGTAACAGGTGTTACGGATAATTAATGATGAAGTTTTTTCCAACCTGTGAAAAGACTGGAGTAGCAAAGGAGCAAGGTTTAGTGTAGGGTTAGGTTTAGTGTAGGGTTAGGGTTAGGTTTAGTGTAGGGTTAGGGTCAAGTGAGAAGATGGAAGTTCTCTTGGAATTAAATGTCACTGAGTATGTCTACAGTGTAGAATATTCTGAAAATGTTGTACTAACTATAGTCTCTCCCGGGAAGGTTTCTTCACTCTGCCAGCATACGTGGCCATGCTTGCTCTAAATGAGCCTATCCCTCAATGACAAGGGAAATGCTGACAGATGAGACTTTGAATTGGCCATTATTAAAATAAATATATCATGGCTGACTGATGTTTACCCCAGTATATCTAATAAAACATGAAGCCTAAAGTAGTTGTATGCTTATTGCTTTTAAGAGCTGTGTTAATGTTCCGTTTCACTGATAATCTTGATATAAATTCATCACCAGTAATGCTCAGCAAATTTTCTGAATGGACAGAAAAGGGCAGAGATTCTTGTTGTTCAACAACATTATTGTTACTTTTCTCAAAAAAAATGAACCAGTTTTTTCCCCCCTATTAAAAACATAAAAAAACACTTGATATATTGAGAAATGGCAGGGTTTGTTAATAAAAACCAAACCCCATTTTCAGGATTATGAGAAAATAAACATCGTTTCATTAAACAACAATCAGTATTTCAGTGTATTATCTGTCTCACTTGTACATTGCTTTGGACACCAACATCATCTAATCAGTGTTTTTCAACCCAGTTTTTAGGGACATCTAGACAGTCTACATTTTTGCTCCCTGTAGCAAGTGTTTGGTGTCTTGTTTGGCTCCAAGGGATCAAAAATGTGGAGTCTTGGGGTCTCAGAGGACTGGGTTGAGAAACACTTGGCTAAATAAATGTAAGTGTATTAGTTTCCTTATTAATAAAATTTAAGTAAATTTACACCTTTTTTCACACAACAGGAACATGTTGAATCCTTGTCCTCCTCCTCTTTGTTTTCTTACCAGTAGCCTCTTCTTACCAGTTCATTAAGGACAGTCGGGGACATCTGACATTCATTAACAAGCACTGAATTCACATAGGGCTGGATTTTAATAACGTCAATTACCAACAATCCCATAGAGGCCTCTTTTGTAAAATACACTGATTTAATAGTCAGTTTCTCTCACTTTTGCTCCAAAGAAGCACTACCTTGTAGAGCTTGTTCTGTTCTTCACTCAGATGCTCATTTGGATTGAGATCTTGTGGCTGTGTGTAGATGGGCAGACTGATGCAGAAGAGGGAGGACAATGATGTTCTAATTTCCTATGCTGTCTGACCGCCTGTATATCAGTCAATCAATTAATCTTTGCTTTTCAGTGACTCTAGGGGAACTTCCTCGGCTGTTACACCCTATCCATGGCAAAGTTTGGTCAGTTTTATATTCTGAAATTTTGGCACAACCATTGTATTTTGCAACTCACAGCAGTTAATCCACAGCCCTCCACAACCAGTATGCTTCTTGTTTCTGACTAATGGACTTTATTATTATTATTTTTAATACCTCAGGAGGATTGCTATCATTGAAATATTGGCAACTGCATTTCACCGGCTGCTGTGCCCTTATTTTCTACTTCCCGATACACACACATTCTCACTCTGTCTTATTTAAATAGCTTTGCCTGAATATTGCATGCTGCTGAACTTGAACGTTATTTTTATGCTTTGTATGTGCATAATAACAGAGCACATCCTGGGCCTTAAACTTGCAAACTACATTCAAAATGCCCACAGTATGATACACTTGCGTACCACAGACTCCCAGCTATGTGCTATGTGAATACACTGCAAAGAGAAACTGCGATATATTGTTAACTGACACGCCGAAGCATCACTAAAATTGTACACTGGAACCTCTGCAGTTCACTTTAACTTGCATTGCTTCTGATAATCCAGGTCTCAGTGGGACCAAAATAAGTGCTTTGAGTCTTACCTCAGATTAAAATCTTGTCTCTGGGACATTAAAATCCAGGTGCTGTCAAATTTCTCGTTAACTCCAATAAAATTGGAATTTTTTTTTTGTTCTAGCTCCTGAATCCTGTTCAGAAAGATTGCAAGCCTTTGAAATGAATTTAAATGGATGGATCTCACATCTGTTTGCAAGGGGCCATGGTGTTCTGGCCCATCTGTACACCATTTTCGACGTACACGATAATCGCTGCAGTCACATTTTATCACCCTAGACACTTGCAGAAAATAAGGCATTATTTCTGAATGGATGTTAAAGACCTGGTTCACCTTTTTTAGTCACTACTCAATTATTATTTAAATTCAGTACATTATGGGGTTGTAACTGATTTTTTTTCTTTTCTTTTTTTTTTTTTAGTGAAACACCCAATTCTAGATACAGATAAGTTTCGTGTTGTATGTCCCCGGCACTGTACGGCATTTCATTCTATGTTCACCCTGCTTAGTCTTCTGTGCTTCATGGGATAAGCTCACTACAAACCTATACTGGATAATCGTTAGTTACTTGGGTGGGGAAAAAAGACGTGCAGGATTTTAATTGGCATGATTTGGCTTTTTAAACTGAAATTTACAATACTTCGCACTAACTTTGCTCTATGAGTGTAAAACGCTGTTTGATGCCCAAGCATGAAGCAAAGAATAGAAGCATTAAGTCACGAAACAGAACCAGCTTGCTTTATTTAGACTGCTAATCAGGTACTGTTTGTCATTAAATTAGGTTTAAATGTATGACTGCAAGAGAAAGCAGTAAATGGAAAGGTATATTGAGAGATGTGCTGTTATATTGGTTTGGTAATATGAGCCGTCCTTCAGGCCTCTATTATCAGCCAGCCCATAATTTGGCTCTTAAAAGGGTGCTAGGGTATTGTACCACTCTGAAATCAATTGAGTGCCTTTTATTTTTCTGCACTTTCTGCTAAACATGTAACTGACTGTTGTTCTACGACCACCTACAATTTCTAAACCTCTCTCCGGGGTGCTTCAGCATCACTCCTAGGGTAACATGCTTATTTGTCACAAAATGTTAGGAATCCACATCTTTGAAATTTATTGATTTCTAGCTCCTGTGGGAAGGGTTAACAATTAAAGAAACCAATTTAGGTTCCTTAGATAACTATAGACATAAGTTTGTGGGGGTGTTTTTTCCAGTGGTGAGAGTGACACTGATTCTCCTGTCAGAGTTTAGCCTCCTGAGAAAACACCGTTTTATTCAACATGGCAACAGTGTGGAGCTACCAGGTATGTGGGTGGCAAGTATATTTCAAATACCCTATATCTTCAGGCATATGAACACTTTGAAGTTTATAAACGTCCATCCATTTTTTACTAAATGCTCACGCACAGCATGTCTTAGGAATGTGGGTGGAAACTGAAGCATTTGAAACAAGCACATGCCTACAGTGCTGACATTCCAAATACCAGTTCCCAGCAATACCCGGGGAATCCTGCTTAGAAATATATCTTGCTATAATTCCCATACATTTTGGGAACTCAAGGGAGTTGTCTGTCTTCAACACTGAAAGCACAGAAACGCAGGTACTTAGAGTTTATACGCTGACTGGTCAATTTATTCGGTACCCCCCGATCAACTGCTCTTTGAGACAAATAGCTAATCTACTAATGACAGACAAGCAGCACAATGTTTAAAATCATGCAGCTACAGATCAGGAGTTTCAGTTCAGGTCTTTGACTTTGAATGTGGCATGGTTGTTGGTATTTCAGAAATCTACTGCGGTTTTCATGCACAGCCATCTCTAAGGTTTACAGAGAATGGGCCAGAACAGAAAAAAAACAGTGAGCGGCAGATTTCTCGGAAAAAAATATCTTGTTGATGGAAGACAGCAGTAACTCAACCTCTCATTACAACCAAGGAATATGAAGGTGTGAACATCTTTGGATGCACAACTCGTCAAACCTTGAAGCAGATGGACTAGAGCAGCAGAAGCCCACACCAGGTGCCACTCCTGTCAGCTGAGAACAGGCAACTGAAGCAACAGTGGGCACAGACTAACCAAAGTTGAACATTGGAAGACCAGAAAAATGCTGCATGGTCAGATGAGTCTCAAGTTCTGCTGCGAAATTAAGATGGCAGGGTCAGAATTTTACATAAACAACATGAAAGCATGGATCCACCCTGCCTTTTAACATCAATTCAGCCTGCTGCTGGTGGTGTAATGATGTGGAAGATACAATATTTACTTGGCACATAGTGGCCCCCTTAGTATCAATTTAGCATCATTCAAATGTCATAGTCAACCTCAATATAATTGCTGACCATGTCAATCCCTTTATGATCTGTGTATCCAGCTTCTAATGGCTACTTCCAGCAGGAATAATGTTCCATGTCACAAACCTTATATCATCTCAGACTGGTTTCTTGAACATAAGCGCATTGTACTGAAACGGCCTCCACAGTCACCATAATTCAATCCAATAGAGCACCTATGGGATGTAGTTAAACGGGAGATTTGCATCATGAAGGTGCAGCAACTCTGTGATGCTTTAATGTCAACATGGACCAAAGTCTCAGAGGAATGTTTCAAGCACCTTGTTGAATCTATGCCACAAAGAATTAATGCAGTCCTGAAGGCAAAATGGGCTACAACCCAGTACTAGCAAGCTGCACCAAATGAAGTGGCCAATGAATGTATATATTTGCAATACATCTTCAAAAACTTGAACAAGTATTTTTCTAACAGGATGCATTTTAGTGGCTTGGGAAAGTTAGTCCAAGACTTACTGAAATGCTTGTAGCTTATAAAGTCCTCCATTATACTTTGAAAATACATTATATTTGTCAGAATCAATCGCTGCCTTGTCTGTTTCCTCGTTTGGCCAGCAGGTGTCACTCAAATCCTGTTTTCCCTGTGTCTCCTTGTGGTATACCACCCTTCTCTGTTCCTAGTGTCTTTCCCTGTTTCCTGAGCCACCGTGTGGCTGAATGGGGTAAACCAGACAACTGAAATCTGAGCATCCCAATCGTCATGCGGAAAAAACAATGTTTTTCTACCCTTGTTAATTATGCATTTATATATTTTTGTATGGATCCTTGTTTTTATACCTTTGTTATCCCTACAAATGTGCCTGTCCTATTTTATTACATACATATGAATATATTTTTATTTCATTTGCATGTATTTTTACCATCAACAAAATGTTTAAATAGGCTAATTATGCAGTAACTATGCAACTGGATCATAATGTTAAAGTTTTCATCTGATTTGCTAGTTAATGCATGTTATAGTCCCTCGCTCAGGTTTGGCAAATGATCACAAAACCAGAATCTTCATATGTCGTGAAACTTTCCCTATGGCAACTACAGCCTTGTGTTATGTTTTCTCTTGTAATGAACATATATGGCACAGTCCAAAGGTCTTTGTGGCAACTATTTTTATTCAATCTGACCCTTCATAGGCTGCAGAATCACTTATCAATAATCATGAATTAAATATTTGGACTACTTTACAAATATATCACTCTAACATTTGTTTTTGCACTGTGTGCAATTGCTGTTAGGCCAAAATTTACAAATAATTGACATAGACTTTTTAGTGCTGATATTGCAGGACATCCTTTATTAAATACAGAAAGCATGTTCAACAAAAATTAACAGAACTTTCCACATGAGTGTACAGTGCTCCCAGAAAATCTTGGGATGCTGGCATAATTCTGTGATAATGTCACAATTTTACTGATTTCATAATAGTGCATTGTTTCATAAGGCTCATAAGTCCAGTGTCATGTTTAACGTATCTGCACATATCCTCCACACAGACATTTTCTTTTTTTAAGCGTCATAATTTGTGACTCATTCAGTTCTGTTATTGCCATTTTGCTGTTAATTGCAATTGTAGTCATTGGTTCCCAAAAGGATACTAAACACAAATGTTTGGTGTCTTATGTTATTCCAACGGTGTTACTAATTAAACAGCACACAATGAGACTGCTTGTCAATGGACCTCAGAACAAGTCTTTTATAACTGTAATTTGGTTTTCAGTTTATTAGTACTTGAAATTAATGTCTTACTTCAAAACTTACTTCTTTCTAATATGATACGCTACAGTATATTGCCAAAGGTATTGGGACGCCTGCCTTTACACAGACATGAACTTTAATGACATTCCATTCTTTATACATAGGCTTTAATATAGAGTTGGCCCATCCTTTGCAGCTATAACAGCTTCAACTCTTCTGGGAAGGCTGTCCACAAGGTTTAGAAGTGTGTTTATGGGAACTTTTGACCGTTCTTCCAGGAGAGCATTTGCGAGTTCAGACACTATTGGACGAGAAGGCCTGGCTCGCAGTCTCCACTCTAATTCATACCAAAAGTGTTCAGTCAGGTTAAGGTCAGGGCTCTGTGCAGGCCAGTCAAGTTCCACACCAGACTCGCTCATCCATGTCCTTATGGACCTTGCTTTGTGCACTGGTGTACAGTCATGTTGTAACAGGAAGGGACCATCCACAAACTGTTCCTACAAAGTTGGGAGCATGAAATTGTCCAAAATGGCTTTGAATGCTGCAGCATTAGGAGTTCTTTCACTGGAACTACGGGGCCAAGTCCAACCCCTGAAAAACAACCCCTCCATCAAACTTTACACTTGGCACAATGCAGTCAGGCAAGTACCGTTCTCCTGGCAACTGCCAAACCCAGACTCATCCTTCAAATTTCCAGACAGAGAAATGTGATTCATCACTCCAGAGAACACGTCTCCACTACTCTGGAGTCTATTGCCGGCGTGCTTTACACCACTGCATCCAACGCTTTGCATTACACTTGGTGATGTAAGGATTGCATGTAGCAGCTCTGCCATGA
Organism: Isichthys henryi; assembly: GCA_026776945.1. Classification (NCBI taxonomy): domain Eukaryota; kingdom Metazoa; phylum Chordata; class Actinopteri; order Osteoglossiformes; family Mormyridae; genus Isichthys; species Isichthys henryi. Next base: position 23,331,006 of record JAODJX010000109.1, read on the forward strand.
AAACCCGTTCCATGAAGTTCTCTACACATTGTTCTTGAGCTAATCTGAAGGCCACACGAAGTTTGGATGTCTGTAGCTATTGACTCTGTAGATAGTCGGCAACTTCTGCACACTGTATACCTCAGCATGCGTTGTCCCCGCTCTGTGATTTTACGCAGCCTACCACTTCATGACTGCGTTGCTGTTCCCAATTGCTCCCACTTTGTTATAATACCATAACAGTTGACCGTGGAATTTTTGGTAGTGAGGAAATTTCACGAATGGACTTATTGCACAGGTGGCATCCTATCACGGCACCACACTTGAATTCATTGAGCTCTTGAGAGTGAGTCATTCTTTCACAAATGTTTGCAGAAGCAGTTTGCATGCCTAGGTGCTTGATTTTATACAGCCGTGGCTATGGTAGTGACTGGAACACCTGAATTCAATGATTTGGAGGGGTGCCCCAGTAGTTTTCGGAATATAGTGTATATACATTTTGTAAACAAATTTATGCAATATTTTTACTGAATTAAGCAAAAATCCTAAGACCTTCTGTGAACACCATACATTAGAATATCAATGCAAGCCTAAAGATATCTATAGCTGCAAACCTGCTCTCGTGCTTACATGCTTTGTCCATGACTGATTCTTGAAACATTTTTTCCTACCATAAATTGAAATAACCACATATGTGCAACAAAGTCAGCAAGAACAGCAACAAGCTACACTACCAGTCAAACGTTTTACACACCACAGATTTTTAGCAGTTTTTCATTTATTTCATAAACTGCAGATTTTTATTCTTGTTATGCATTGGAAAGTTGAATGAAAATATAAGTTAAATAAAACAAATATCCTTTTATAACATGGAGAAAGTATGTAACAGTGCATGTCTGACATCCTATTAACTGGATGTATGGTGAGGGCAGAGCCAAATTCTAGGCTGTCCTTTAACTTTAAATGCAGTAGTGTATATATACAATAAAGACCACATGAAAGGAATCTCTCTCTTTTTTTTTATTAGAGGTATTTTAAATAGTAATGCTCAAAACATGTAGCCAGTCTGACCCTTACATGTTATGGCATAGACGAACTTTGGAATATGAAAATCTGCACCATTTCTGGAAAAGATTGTCAGACATTTGTGTCATGACCACTAACGATTTATGCTTTTCCTGCTGCTTGATAGTTAATTTTCAGGGTTCTTTACACTAGAGGACTTGCCTATGTACATTGCCATCTGTGATTATGTGGTTTTAAACACTGAAATATTGAAGACTATGATTAAACTAACTTTGTATACCTCAAGTTGATATTTCTGATTTCTTATCTTGTTGCTCTGCAGTTGCATTTGATGAGTATCATAAGCATAATCACTTTGATGCGGTCCTTGCTTTTCAGTTGTTGATACCAGAGAAACAACACATTTGCAACAATTTGATCTGGCAGTAAGCATCATCTGAAAAGCAACCCAAAAAGCCCTACATTTTCCTATCAAAGAGATTCCCCTTTGTAGCTACGGTAGCAGTAACTGTTGACACTCATAGCCTGAAGCATGTTCAAACGTTATTTGCTTATTTCACAATGAGCTTCCCTTCTGTGGGAGCTCTAGACTTATTTATTTAATGCTCCACATCTGCCCATATTTATAGTTTTGTTTACTGCATGTAAACTGCACGTTAGACAGATTAGTCAGATTCCTTGGTGCATCTCAAATGTTTATCTGTTAAGAACCTGGTGGTGTCACAAAGTGTTTCTGTGTTTGTGCATTAGTGTTCGAGTTCTGTGTAAAGATGTGTGCTTTGAAATAAGTCTGTGGAAAGTTCCAAAGATTGCCATAATAAGGAGCTCTATTCTGTTAAATGTTGTGTACATATTGACTTTCTTTACAACTAAGGTTGAGTGTGGATAAAAGTCAAACATAACATTTACCTAGAAGTCTTCACTTCCACTAGTGTCTGGAAACCAGGTAGAGGGTCATTTGCTGGTGGACTGCGAGTGATTTTCTGTTTATTGCTGCCTCTTAGTGGCAGGTCAGATGTCTCCCTGCCACCCTTTGCAGCCTTTGTTTGATTAGGGGTTCCTTGACCCCGGCTCCTATTTCTCCTTCTCAGTCAATTTCCAAACCTTCCCACAACGTATTCTGTACAATCCTCAGAGTTGTTCCATTCACTCCTATATTAACGGTGATCTCACAGAACTATCCACTGGGTAAATGCAGGGATTCTAGCTACCTTCTCTGCACTCAACAGTATTTCAGCTTCTCTTGTGTGCCGCTCCCCCACCTTCCTTCCATCCTCCATTCCATTCCTCGGTAAGGAGCGGTGATGTTGCCCTTGTCATGTAGCCCCGAGCTCCTGACTATACCAAACAATTCTCCGCTGTAAAGATGATGTCAAGCATTCTCTGATTTTCTTCTATCTCCTGTCAATGAAGTCTTAACTAGATTTTGTGCCACTTGTATTGGACATAAGAATGTAGTTTTGGAGTCTGGCAGTTTATTTGTGATGTTTGTATCATGGTTTCTGTAAATATAAAAAACAAACTGCTGTCTCTTTCCATTGTTGGTGGTTATGGTCATTAGATAATGTGTCATGAAAAAGGCATGATCTGAAAGATGAGACATAGGTAAAGCTTGTTTAATCTCTTTTGGCTGAACTAAACATCTTAAAGTTTTGAAGAACGCTCACCAATGTTTATACTCATTCTGGTTAACTCCCTCAATTTCATGACCAACCGTATTTTTCCCATCTTGGGCCACTAGTTTTTAGATCGAGACCTATTTCAGTAAGAAACTGAGAACCAAGATATAATTTATATTACCACCACTGTACATCATCAGGCATCTAGATCAAACAGTTGAACAATAAACACTTAACAGTAAATACCGGAGGGGCACATAAAATGTGAAAATAAAAATAAAACAATACACAATGTTAAGCAACAGCAACAATGACTCAGTGCAAATAGTGCACTGTTGTTTACTTGTAGTGTACCATCATTTGAGTATACAAACTTTAAATTACTCGTTACATCTACTGTAGGGGTATTTTTGTTTTCTGTGTTTTAGAGCTTGGCGCTCTATCTGTGTGCAAAGCATACATGAGGTTACAAACTAGCCTTTGAAAGCTTTTCCTGTTCTTGCATAACGTCGCGCATTTTGTAAGGATTTACTTGAATGAATTGATCATCCTGCAGCAACTACAACAAAGGTGAGATGTTGTCACTTGAAACTTTGATGTTCATCTATCCATCCATTTTCTGTACCCGCGTGTAGTATTCAGAGTTCCGGGGGAATCCAGAGCCGGTCCCGGAAGCTATGGGCACAAGGCATCACAGGGCACACTCACACACAAATGGTGTTATCTAGCCTTGCTGTGTTTGATTCGTTATAGCACTATGCCTTGACTGAGGTTTGGAGGCATAAAAATTTCAGAGCTTTTTACAGGACTTCTACTCAAACCCATTCCATGTCCGTTTGTCATTCTACAGATTCAAAAGGGTTGTACCTTTTATATATAATAATATGCGTCAAATACAGTTCGTGTTAAAGAGCATTAGGTCCTGTACTGCATATTGTTGGTGGAAAACAAAGAATAAGAGTGAAGAAGGTGGTCATAAAAAAGCCGTGCAGTTGGACTGGTGAGACAGTGATAAGCAGCAACTGAAGTGTGGCAGTAAACTAAGCTTGTCTTTGTGTTTATTTTTATTCTTTTTCAGAGTGATTGTAAGTTATAAAGAGAGAAATAGGCGTAAATTACCTTTATGTGCTGACAAAGTGCACGGTGAACAATAATGTAGCAACTTGTATTGTCAGCTCGCCAAGTGGCTATGTGGAGCTGCTGGTCAGCGTGTTACGGTGGAGAGCAACCAGCATCTCACCTCACAACTGGCTGCGGATTCCTTGGACAACTGACCTGCTGCTGATGATTTAATGGGGAGCAGGGGCCCGTTTCAGGAAACAGGATGATTTACTGGGCTAAATGCAAGTGAACAAAGATGAAGGCCATTTAACCCTGACTACTGTAAATCTGACAACTTACCTGGCTAAGCAAGAAATCCTGCCTCGTGCAGCAGAACTCCGTTTGATCATTGTCATCAAGGAGGCTGTTTTTATCTTACCCTCGCTGTTTAATTTAATTTTCAATACTGGAGCTTCAAAGCGGGGCGGCATGGTGGTGCAGTGGTTAGCACTGTTGCCTCACACCTCTGGGACCCGGGTTCGAGTCTCCGCCTGG
>JAODJX010000109.1:23371476-23398819 GCA_026776945.1 Isichthys henryi
CACTGAAGAATTATTTTTATTTTTAAAATAAAAAAAAAACTTTTAAAAGCTCCAATAACCCCCCCCCCCCCCCAGAAAAAATGAAAATAACAAAAAAAATTAATCTAACCTAGAAAGGCAGTAGCTCAGTCTGGACACTTGAGTTTCATTTGCTTCCTTTTTAAGGACCATGTTTGCACGCTTTTCCCCTGCAGCAGGGCGACATGGTGCTCGGTACTTAGGTACAGCTGATAAACTCTTCATAGAGTTCTGTGATGACCTGGAATCCCATAGAAGAGATGGGCTCTGGGCACATAGTGACCCCATCTCAGGTACTGTAAATGGTTACGGATGGGTGAATGTTTAGAAACAGCTAAAGTAAATGCATGTCAAGAAAAAAACACTGTGCCTCTGGTTTAATACTGTCTGGCTAAATAATTGGGCCAATACAAAAGGAGAAAAAAACTTATATATATATATATATTCTGAAAATAAAAAAAAAATCACAATTAGAAATAATTGAAAGCACTTTATTGAAAGCACAATGCGCAGGAAAGTCATTTTGGCCGCATATTATGCGATCCCCTGATGGCCATATTCGTTCATTATTAAAAGGACAGTACAGAGCTGAATGTTTTGTTGATCCTCACCATGAACCCACCCCCACCCCCCCATGCCTGCTTCTTCAGTCACAACCTCGGTAATTACAAAGAGCATTCACAAGAACTAATCCATGACAAATTGTTTCATCTGATCCATTTCAAGCAATCTTAGGAGCAACAAGCGTTGGGGAGCTTGAAGCATGTGTTGAAATTTCCTTCACTGCACTAATAACTGTCAACTGATATTGGCCACTGCGTATGTGAAAACCACCCTGAACAGTGGTTGAGTAGAGAGAGCTTGTCAAGATCTGTTCTTGAAAGTCCATGGCATTCCGTAGAGAGAGGGGAACAGGTAGAACTGAATTAGGAATTTCAGTATAACCTGGCTGCAAGGGACGTCGCTGATATTTTACTGTGAGAATTGAATTGTTTATCATATGTCTGGCTTTCACTTTCAGAGAAATGGAAATAATTTTACATCGGTTCTGTTTACTGGCATGCTGCTGTTCCAGGTATGGAAACGACAGGCTGAAATCAATAGATTTGCATCAGAAAGGTCTTTACATCATCCTTAGGAGTGATGGAAAAGGACTAAGCAGCTTTCACTTGTTTTTCCCTGCTTTTCAGCACTGGGGAAAAGAAAACTACAAAATTAGATTGAATCATGTTTGAAAATATTTGTCTCATTTGCTTTTTTTTTAAGATTAGTAGGTTCTGGATTTGAACCAGATATAAATATTTTCATATTTCACATTGTCTCTCAGGTAAAAGAACAGATTTCTGTTCATCTACAGTACCAAGTTGGGTTTATACAGCACCACTTCACATAATAGTCATGCAATTTCTTAACTCATGTTACCATTTGCAGAATAATTAAATGAAAAAGTCTTTGAAGCCACTGCACATCTAGTTTATTTGCATGTAAGGGGATTTCACTTTTCTGTTGTTTTCCATTAATTTATCTCAAATTTAATGTACTTCCAGGCATCAGTTGCTATAATAGTGTTCAGGTAGTGGAAAAGGATTTTAGCTCTTTTAATCCAATCATCTGGCTGACACATTTAATCCCTCTAACATTAAAACATACTTTTCTGTTTGACTTTTTTTTTTTTTTGCTTGCTTGTGCATTGGCCAAAATGAATAATCACTTATTAAATAATTGAATACGTTTTGGCTGTAGTTACCTACAAATGCAATGATTCAGACAGAATTCTTAATTGCTTTATAATTGCTTAATTGCCTAGAATAAGTCACTAGGCTAAATTTTAGCAGAGATTTCAACGAGGGCTCCAGCAGAACAGAATCATCCAGGTAGTGAAGCATTACTTCAAAAAACACGTCCTGTCAAAGAAACAGGAACAGTAACAAAAAAAGTAACATAAAAGTGAAAAAAAATCACAAGAATAAACTAAACCAATGTACTATCCCACACTGGAAATCATGAACAACGCAGCCATGCAATACAGCTCGTACGGAAACATTTAGGTGAACATCCGAGTCAACTCTGAGAAAGCAATCACGAGCCTGTGATTGCAGTTTCATTAGTTTAAAGCATGAATTTTATTTATTTATAGATTCAAAGGATGAAACTAACAGTGCTATCAAAGACTTGCGGCGGGAAATACGATTTAATCCGTAAACTGGAAGTGAGAAACCGGACATTGGAATCTCTGCAGCTTGCCACAATGTACTGTGATGTGGTGAATAAGGCAAAGCAGCATTTAATAGACCCTGGATCCTGTGTAGCACAAAAGACGAAAAGGGGGACATGATGAAATCAAAAACTCGTATTAGAATCTGCCAATAATAAATATGCCCATTGGAAGATATAGTAAAAATGCCAAACATCGTAGAAAACAACATAGAAAAAAGGTACATTTACTGTACATTACATTCACTTATCTGATGCTTTTACCCAAGGCGACTTACAACAGGGGAAGGGTTACAATTGATCTGTGCTCCCTGGGATTTGAACCCACATTCTTTGTGTTGTTAGCAAAATTTTCTACTCAACAAAATGGCCAAAATATAATTGATATAATCAACCACAGAGAACCTAGACAGCAAGGAGGATTCAAGCTACTGCTTACAGTAAAAATAACTTTGCGGCTTCATGTTTTCATTACCGACCAAAGCAACATTTTTTTTTTCATTTTGGTCTCCCGTTTTTGCTTCAGATAAACAACATTTCTTATTCTCATTGATATCAACCACATGGCAGTCCAGATAATTTTGTCATGAACCTTGCTTGGAGAATAACCTTGCAGTCTTGCAGTTAACCCATATTTTGTGCTGTTGACAGTAGATTCACCACCCCTAGTGCACATCAAATGAGCATATCAAAAATATTGTACAAACAATTGATTCTTGTGAAGAAAACATTTTGTAAGAAATCTGATTTCACAGATGCAAACAAATGTAGTACAACACGTAACTGGAAGAATTATTAGATGAGAAATATATATTTTTTTAAGAAAATATGAAAACTCCAGGCCATTGTACGCTGTCCTAAAGAAAGGTCAATGGTCCATGTGATGCCACATTAATGAGTGAAATGCATCAAGACATGCATCATGGCATGCATCATGGCATGCATCATGGATACCCAGTAGTAGATAAATGTAATGAGATACCATAAAGGCATTATTATTATTATTATTTATTATGATTATTATTGCTACTATAAATATCCATTTTATTCTAGGCATTTCAGAAGTAGCAATTTAGTATTTTGGAGAAGAGGTATTTCATGTTATTGTAAAAATTAATGTGTATCTTCCCAGTTTGCAGATTTTTGGAGCAAAGTAAAGGTTTTGGAATACAATGAAAGTATGTTGTGAAACTGCCAATAAGCTTATGAGCCATTAAATCATTGTAATCTCAACTCTCAGTAGTAATTCCAGCCATTGTGAACTTGTGTCTGGAGGGGGGCAGCTCAAATGAGTGGGCCAGTAAGCCATTACATACATCTGATGGAGCTCACAAATCATGACCTGTCCGTTTTAATAAACTTACCAATCCAGAAACGGCACCATTCCCCCTGCAGCAGATACTGCAGCTATGAAGTACAGGGTGCCTGTTTTCATATCCGCATATCAGGTTATACTTTCCTTACACATAACACCGTATGAGTGTGTTTAAATCCCTTGAGTAACTGTCAGTGAGTCTCACTATCATGTAGTAAAATTGAAAAAAGGCGCTTAAAAAAGAACTGGAAATTGTACTACTACTTTTAAATAGCACTACAGGACAATGGGCTATTGTATTCAAAGTAGGACGTAGTGTGCGTCTATTTGCTGGGCTGCAAGATCATTTTCGTAAAAGACTCAAATTGGCTGCCCTGAATAGAAATGCTATCAATCTTGTCCATGTTAGAAGGAGGGACTCAGCATACACACACAGTATACATTTGATATATTAAGTATGTGTGTGTGTGTGTGTGTGTGTGTGTGTGTGTGTGTGTGTGTGTGTGTGTGTGAAAAGTAAGCTGTGGAAAATGCATTATTAAAATAACAATGTAATAATATCACATTGTCTGATCTTTGATATATAAAACTAAAAATAATAATGTACATCTAGAAAGAACTGTGTGTGGAAGAAAAAAAATCCATCCAACTAAAATGACATTATGGCAAGTGAATCCCAGATATTGTGTTGCAGATTCATTTAAATGAAAGCTTATTCAAATACCTCCAGCTTATTTTCTTCCAGATCTAAAATTGTGTCAGTATCTGCAACAATACTGGTGAACACTGCACAATTACTTTAGTGATTGTGGGAAAGCTGCATTTGTCCGATAAAGGGGATGTTAGCTTTGTAGCGATGCCTCCACTGACAGTCATACTCGTCATATCAGGACGAGATACATCACGATGCTTCTGCAGTTTCTACAGCTGTTCATCAGCATTGTTTGCTGAAGTAAAAAGCAGATAGATGACATTCTAAATCAGATTACTTCAGACTTACTAGTTCAATGGAAAGCGGAGAATTCTTTCAGGAATGCTGATTGTACCCATAACCCTTTTATCAGACTACACAGAAACCTATTGTGAAGGAACACAGCACAATTTACAACCTTTATGCACCTCTGAGCATGTTTAAGACATTTCTGTTACTGATCACACATTGTTTGAACTTAGTGCTTAGGAGGGCGTTTTTGTGTGTGCACATGTGTGGTCAGGAGTATTGCTAAGGAGGTGCTTTGACTTGCTGCCGCAATCACAAAGGGATTTGTCACTCATGACCCAGTTAACTTCCCATCTGCTGCTAGTTAGATTTAGATTCTCTGCATTTTAAGAAAAGAATCCTGAAACTAATGCCCCTAATAGGACATGAATTATCATTTTTATCTTCTGGGGTGCACCTGAAGGTATACTGTAGATAATAACTGATGTGGACCTGAAAGTTAGTTTCATGTTTACACTAGATTAAACCAATAAACACAGGCTCTGTACAAAACATCCATGATGTTGCAAAATGACTATGACCATTTTGCACCCGCGACCTATTAGAAAGTATTTCCAGATAGATAGATAGATAGATAGATTAGATAGATAAAATCTAATCATGAGGGAAATTCATTCAGGTATACAGTATGTTCATACAATGAAGTGGAACAGCGACATACAGGGTATCTACTTGAATCCCTTTCTAGACATTGACTGGAAATACATTGCACTGGAGAACTGGAATAGGGGACCTGCCAATCAGGCTGAGGGACATAATAAGTTTGGTATCTTGCTGGATCACATGCAATTTGCATAGTCTTTTCAGGGAGTTATCTGACTGTCATGAAGCATAAAGTCTAACTTATCTACTGCCCTGATAAAGGAGCTAAATATAATTTAAAAAGAAAGGCAGAGGCACTTGCAGGTATAGCATTACAAGCCTTTGGAGCAGTTGTGTAGATTGGGAAGATGCACACGTGCTTGACTGGAGAGAAAAAGGAGGAGAGAATTTGACACTTACCCAAGATCTGAATGGTGTTTATTCCTGGTCGGGTCATGCGGTGTTGCTGGAGTGTATCGTACAGACTGGCATGGCATATCAGCAATGAGCTCACACTAATCCACAGGCAAAGCAACCAGGACATGACTGACCACATCTGTGGGCCAGAACAGGAAGAGTTTAGCGATATCCTGGCACTGCAATACAAGCACACATTCGCAGTTTCTCTCTCTATAGGGAGAGTTCAGGCTTGACAACGTGGTGTCAGAATTTATAAAGAGACACGACGAGCAAACAAGGATATCGCACATATAAAAAAAAATACAGATGTTGATATAAGATATAATGATAATCAAATAAGATCACATATGTCACACAGCTAAGTATATTGGAGCAGCATATATTGAAAATTAAATTATGTATAGTGAAATTTATTATTAGTTTTGTTATTGTGAATCAGATTTCATTCAAGAGAAACTTTACTACTATATTATACATATAGGTCAATGAGTTAAAGCAGTTTTTGGCACATTACTATTACACTGTGTTTTGCTGAATCTCACAATCTCTGATATTTATGATAAAGCCACCTACTGCTTTGAGGTGCAACACCAAGTAGATAGTAAGCAAAGTCACACTGGCCATAGCTTCAACTGAGCTTCTAGTGCTTTTGAAGCATAAACTCCCTAGAGTTGAGGTCACCAACATGGTGCCCGTGGGCACCAGGATGCCCCCAAGGACCACATGAGTCGCCCGCGGACCTGTTCTAAAAATAGCACAACTCACCAGTGAGCAGCATCTTAAATGTAATTTTATTATCCTGTTGCTATTCTTCTTTAATCACATTTGCATTTATATAGATTTGAAAATGACAATATCCAAAAAAAGCATTTAAAACATGTTTATTATACAAGTTTAGGAGGGCGTTTCAAACTGGTAGCCCTTCGTATGGCTCAGTACCCGCGAAGTAGCTCTTGGTTTCAAAAAGGTTGGTGACCCCTGACCTAGAAGGTACGAGTTTGATACCATATATGACAGCGAAGAAGGACCATGTTTATCAACGAAGGTTACACCAGCAGCACCTAATGCCTTTGGCCCCATTTAATTTTTTTATTAACTGATTTGGCTCCAAATAAAAGTAACGCCATCTACACTTTCACATCTAACGAAATTAGTTCACAGGTTTTATCTGTAATTAGGAAGCACACTGTCTAGACTGTGTCAGTAACTAAAATAAAAAGGTGTTGTGTGCAGAAATGATGCAAAAAAGCAAAAGCTTTTGTTTTAGCTCAACGTAGTAAAAGAATGAGGGCAAACATTAAGTAGCATTTGAGTAACAATGACACTTTACCTAATTTTCCAAAAAAGCAATCACCTGCTTTATCGTCATTGGCATTAAACATACACTGAATATTCATTGTGCAACATAATGCATATCATTATTCTCAACTCGTTATATTTTACTTTTAGCATTTTTTATCGGTTGAGCCTTTTCTGCACGGAGAACTGGACTATTCCCTTTAGTGAAACTTAGGTGAGAAAAAAACACTGTGTTCTTTCATCACCTTGCTGTTGCACTACAGACAAACAGCATGCATTTCTGCTGAACATAATATGTATTACATTGTCACAGTTGTCGACTGTAAGTATGTGTGCAAGGGTATGCATGTGTGCATGTGCATTTAATGATTTGCCATCTCTGCAGGTTGGTCTTACTCATCTGTCACTCAGATGTCTAAAAAAAATCAGTCTCAAGTTCTCACGACTCACATGACTGCATGTAGGAGAATTTTCATTCTATATAAAGTTTCATGTTTTTTTTCACTGTAGCCCTTATGAATTACCAGTCATAGGCAATGAACTCCGAACAATCTCTGTAATATGAAAAGCATGCATTTTAATTATATTCTTTACAGAATTTCAGAATGAAAAAAACATCCATCCATCCATCTTTCAATTGCTGTCTGTCAGAGGCAGTGAATATTGGTAGTTCAACAGGAAAAAAAATTTGAAACAATAACTTTCTTATGACTTTAAACGTTTACTTTTTAATTTAAAGTAATTTAATTTCCCTCCTTTAATTGATCTACTAAGACAATCAGTTTTCTTTGCCGTGATCCCTGTCCCTGAAATTTGGCATGTTCTTGCCGTTTAGTATTAGTCTGAGTGAGGTGTAAGAATCCGTTTCTGTTCCCCTTATAATATGTGAGAAAAAGTCCCACATAGACCGAAGCCTCTTACCTGAGTAATCCAGCCAAGAGCAGGAAAGCAGATAGTGTGCATCTAAATGATTTAACACATAGTCTTAAATAGATCCATTCCTCTTAAATGGGGAATTCCACAAGTTCCATTTGGGGTTTGAGGCAAACTCTTCACTTTCCCTCTGTCCCCTGCTCAGTCTCCAATCCTGCCAGCGTGCAGGCTGAGATCTCACAGCTGATGCCGCTTCTCTGTAAGTAAACTGGCTAATATTTACAAGGCGGCTCCGTTTCACCTTTTTTTCTTTTCTTTTTTTTTTTTTTAAATCATGCCAGATCTTTGGGGGAGACTGCGAGGCTCCGTCTCTCCTCCTTCTCCCGCATACATAAGCAAGACCCTGTTCACTGAAGGATCATTCTGCTCCTGCTGGAAAGCAGCCGCTATGCCAGAGCTCTGTTTCCTTTGCAAGTAGAGGGTCCGTGTGAGCTTCAGCGCAGCCTTGCTGGAAACAGAGGGGTATCACATGGCTTAAAGCGAGGCTGGCCCACTATTACAAAGAAACGACATCATATGGTAACTCCTGGATACCACCCCCCCCACCCCACCAGCCTCTACTCCCCATGACTCCTCGCTTCTCACTCAATATCTGTGAGGGGAGGTAGTATGGGAGGGAGGGAGAGGGGACAGAGTTGCGCCGAGGGGTAGAATCTGGGGAAGGAGGGGGGCGGAGGATTGTAGGAGGGATCGGTGCTTTTGTGTCTCTGTTCGTTCAGCAATTTGCAAAGAAGGGATTTGACGTAAGTTAAGAGTATGTTCTGCTAATGGAGCGGAATTATAATAGTCCTGTGATAATCACCGCGGAGGCACTGCTCTGGATGGCCGCTCTGTGCTCCAGAGACGCAAGGCAAATACAAGGAACTGGGCCATGGTGGAAAAAAGGAAAGTTTCCTGCCAGCTCTCTTGAAGAGAGAGAGCATCAGTGTTCATTTTTCACTGAAAGGTTGAAGCCCTTTGACAGTAGAGGTGGCGCTGGAGCTCACCTGGAAATGCAGGAGGGGAACGGCTGCTTCTTTGCGCGGAACATATGAAGAAGGCAAAGGCGAGATTAAAAACCAAAAAAGCTCTCAGTGTTGATGTATAATTGGCCTCTGCTGATGGGGTTCTCTCAGATGCAGATATTGCCTGAGAGAAGATTCTTGGTAGGGCTCTTAGTCATGGAAATTGCCTAATAGCTAAACTCCGAACAAGAAAAGTAATACTGCAAAAGGGAATAGGAATGTGTTACTCTACAGTTTACATAGAGGAAAGGAGTGTCTCTAGGTGGAATTCAGTATTTTAATAGTGCTCATATTAACAGGCAGCACACTGAAATCAAATGTATGGGTGACAGACACACCGTTTTTTCATAGACATCCAATATTTAGTCTGTTTTCCTGTAATATTTTCATTTTATGAACATTTCATACTACTCAAAAACATTGATCAGCCTACACTTTACAATATTTGAAAAAGTCATTTATAATATGTCAAGTATCTGCCCATCTCATTGAGGAATAATTGCTTTAGTATTCATGAAAAGACCTTGGTCATTTCTGAGCACCTGAGTCTCCGCTGCTTCATACACGTGAAAGTTTCCCTTTTAAAATGTCCTTCTCATGTCTTGGTGGTTCAGTCATACGCCGGTTTATTTTAACTTACTAATGGAAACGTGGATAAGGATAACGTGAAATGTGGATAAGGAGGGAAAAAAAATGACAGTAATATGACGTAGAACAGGGGTCTCCAACTCCGGTCCTGGAGAGCTACCATCCAGGAGGTTTTCTATCATACCTGGCTTCTCATGAGCCACACCTGCTCTCAGGTAAATACCAGGAACAGGTGTGGATCATCAGAAGCCAAGTGGGACAAAAAACCTACTGGACGGTAGCCCTCCAGGACCGGAGTTGGAGACCCCTGATGTAGAATCTGACGCTTTCTTTTCTTACATAGTCTGCTTTATGTCTAAATTAGTTGTTATCTCTGAATATGTGAAGATACATTAGAATTGTTTTGTCTCTGTACTCAAACCAATGTTAAAATACCTTACTGGCCACACTTCAGTAAATAGCTATCAGGGGAAACTGTAGAGTACCACACAGAGTAATGTTTAAATTAATGTGTCATGCACTTAACAGTGAACCTCGTATTATTCGCTCCAATGCTTAGACTACAGCACTTCTCTTTGTGATTTAGCTGGCTTTCAGTAAATTGTACAGAAGATTCATAAGAAAATCAATAAATGTTATTACACCATAAATGTAAGGAGAACGATGACATTAAACATTGACTAATACTAAACGTAAAAAACAAGGATATTATCTTTTTTTTTCCCTTTTAAACAAGCAAAGAACTGCTTATTGATAAAGTTCAATTTTGTTATGTACATAATAGAAAGATGAACAAATGAAAACATCCATCCATCCATTTTCCAAACCGCTTATCCTACTGGGTCGCGAGGCAAATGAAAACATTAGGACTCGAAATTAAAACACAACACAGGGTCTCCCTTTAAGGATGATACACCGAATATCTGAATACAGGGATAAAATTATGAAGAATAATTAGCTTAAAAGCACTGCACATGTGAAGCAATCTAACTCTCGTCCTCACATCAGCCAGCAGGACCTTTTAAGTTCATTTCCGGTAATGAGCCCAAACAGTGCCAACTGTGTTTTATTGTTCAGGATAACTTGTCATTGATTCACCTCACACTGCCTCAAAACTGTAGTTTACTTCCTGAACAGGATGTATGTTAATGTGCAGCAGTCAATAATGTGTAGTAGTCAATAAGAAGATGTTTGTTTGCTTATTTGTTTTACACAAAAACAGCAACTTCATACCACTTGAGAATATGATATAGTAATGTAGCAGACTTAGGAATTCCCGAGACACAGCACAGTAGACATTACAGACTCCCAGCTGAAATGTCTTCCGCCCATGATATCGATGTATTCCGTCAACATTTAATAGTATAAAATGATAAAAATAGAAATTACAATGCAAACATGCCTCATGCAAAATAATTTACTAAAAAAAAAAATGTAAGATCAAGAACAGGACTTGCTGTCATTCCACGATGATCCAGGTCCCAGAGCCAGACTTTCACTGGCTGTTTTGGTAAGAACATATTATGGCGCAAACTGCAGGAAATGTGTTTCATTAGATGGGGAAAAAAGGTCAGGTTCAAAAGGAGCGTGAATGTTGTTGCAGGAGAAAAGCCATGCCAAGAATATTTTATGAGGAGTATTGAAGGAACAAAGGTTACCAGGACATCATGGAGTGCCATTGACCTTCTGCATAATGTCTTGTATATTATGAATAGCTTATTTCAGTTCTTTTTAAAACAACAAACTGCATGAAATTGTGATGACTACAAAGGAGAACATTCAATTCGATTGAAATGTAATAGACAATATATCAAAATATATATAACTTGTGTTTAAATATTTGACACCATATACACATTTAAATATGAAATTATATATATACTGTGTGTGTGTGTGTGTGGATGTGTGTAAAATATGATTGGGAGTTTAGGAGCACTAAAGCTGAGCTCAAGCATTTCCAGACTGGTGAGTTCCTCCAGGATAATAAGGAATGGAATGCGAGGTCTGTAAGGCCTTGATCTGAGCTTGAGTGGATGAACTGTCTGAATATCACATTCAAGAAGCTGAGCTTTCATATACTGACACAAAGATTACGTATTAACTCAACAAATCAAATAACAATGGATCAGACTGCACGTGTGCATGTGTCTGTTCGGTTGGGAAAAAAAACCCATGTAGATGAATCAAGTAAAATTACTAAATAATTTAGCACAGATATAAAGAAGCCATTTAGCTTTGTACAGTACCATGCATTATTAGCTGTTTGTAACCTTGAATAAATATTATGTGGAGGGTAAGTAAAACAAAATAATGATTTTTTTCCAGCAGAAAAGCAGAGGACATATTTTTATCTGTTCTACAAGACAATGTAGCCATTAAAAAAAGGCTGAATAAATGTTAGCATGAAAATAAAAGGGAAGCTGAATTAGATCAATCCCTGATAATCAGTCCCAGTTTGCTGGTCAAGAAATTACTGAAATAAAACTCAGTGGAAGAATCTGTTCAGCCAATGTCATGTTCAGACTAAACACATTAGATTATCCTGTCAGTCAAACAAAAAGCAAAAAATAAACACGCATTGGCAATTAATAGGTAGAGCGTTTGAACTGAATGAGGTGACATGCAGCAACATGAATGGAGAAAGCATATGAAACTCTTACATCTAGTACGAGCCTCTACCCAAAGAGATATATCCTGCAGACCAGTGTGATCTAAGTAATGGAGTCATACACACTTCATATGAGAATCAGGTGCAGATAATTTCATTAAACATTCTCAGTTTTAGTTGCTCAAAAATGTCCGGTCCTTCTACCAGACAATACATACCGAGGAATAACTCATTTTGTGTCTAATGTCAGTTTCAGTTTTAATGTGATTTTTTTTTTTTATTGAGTTATTTATCGAACTAAAAATGAATCAAGTTTCATTGTCAAAAACCAGAACTGTTTAATCAGTCAGAGTGAACACAAACACCAGAAACAGCAAAAATAAAACTAGGAGACGAGTGTTTGGGAAGCAAGAGTGAGGGCTCAGCTTGTTGATGAAACCAGACAGGATAGAAGTCTGACTGACTAACCCTACCTTCTCTCAGGGAGGGAGGAAAAGCATGATTGAATCTGCTGAACTTGAGCCCATTATCAGGGCAAATCTGTAAGGTTCCATTCTCAGTATGCATGTGTTAGGCTGTACCCGACTGCTTTATAATAAATACTCATAGCAGGTGAACTGTATTGTTTGACTTTCTTATTTGCCTCGAGTCATGTTGTCTGGAAGTAAAAAAAAAAAAAACATTTCCCAGAACACCAAAGTTCTAAACCCATGGAGATCTGCCCTGGTTTAGTAGCCAAGCGGCAGATACTGCCGAGTGCTCTCCTTACATCTCTATCTCCAGCTCCACATCAATGTGTGCCTGCTGTTACTGGTGCGGTGCACTGAGATTCCTGCTTCATTAAGGTTTGTACACGGACCATTACTGAGGTAATATAATGCCTCAATGAGAACACTGAGCAACCAGGGAACAATACATTTGCCCAAGACAGACAGCAAACGTTTTTCAAGAAGCATATTGATCAACTGGGCAGGAAAAATTCCCTTATGGGTTTCAACTAATATCAAACCTTCAAAGCCGTCAAAACATCCATGGTCTGACCTAACCACTGATCAGCAGCTGCAAGGAGTAGGCAACAGAGGCAGGGGAAGAAGCCACTGTGCTAAACAGCTACCAGGCATGTTAGAAACCCAGAAAAATCTAAGAAAACATGCATGTGACTTATTTGACAAGGATTATGAGGGGGCTAATGTCAATTAAATAACTAAGAATTAATTAATTGGAAGATTATGGATTGTAATACTATTATTCGGCAATCACTGAAGCCAATTATGTAAATCTCATCATCTTTTGAACGGATTTAACAAAATACCACAGTGATTTTTAGACATAGAAAGGTTAAATGCTTTGGCTTTACGAATATCTAAGGCAATTAGTTTTCCTTTTTTTTCTCTTTTCAGTGCTGTTAAAGGTAAATAGAAATATTCTTTGATCATCCTTTGTCTGTGGTGCCACAGGTTAATAGATTTGGGTCATTATTTTGCTCTGAAGTTTCTGCACCACATTATTAAATCACGGTTAACCACATAAAGTTATTACAATCAATAATTTACAAGGATATTTTAGGGTAAGCAGTATTTAATTAAGTGATTTACTTGGAGTAAAATATTGTTACTTTAAGCTTCTAAGAGAGGAATGATATGTATGGTGTGACCATTGTGGTATGTGGTAAAAACTAAAGATCGTGCCCAGTGTTTGTGCTTGCTGATGATACTGTTGTGAATTCCTGTGCACTAGGTCAGAGGTGGGGAACCTGTTCCACGGATGGTTGGTGCGGGTGCGGGTTTTTGGGATGACCTCTCAATCAGCCAATAATAAAACAGTGGTTTTCAATTCCAGTTGTGGGGACCCACTGTTATTGGCTGATTGAGAGGCCATTCTGTCTAACTGTCAAACCCTTGCGTGGTTCCCCTGCTCCCTGGACTGCACCCCCCCCAGTCATGGGTTTGATGCTGGCTAATGAGCCTCATCTGTTTCTTTGTATTAATGACTTTCTGTTTCCCAGTCTTTTATGTCTCCTGTTCTAGGTTTGCCCTCCTTGTGTTCTGTTTTGGTTTTATTGTGTACTTTGTATTTTTGTTTATTTTCCTCGTATATTATTTTCCTGTCTTTCCTCAGTTTCAGGTCTTGTGTGTATTTAAGTGCTTGCTCCACTCTGTTGTCTAGTTAGTCATTGTGCCCATGATACTGTGCATTTGTTTCTTTGCACCGCTCCTAGTCCTGCTCCCTTGTAGTGTTCGTTTGTGGTTTGACCTTTCATGTTCAGTTCTGTTTATTAATAAACCTCTTTCTCACAACCACAAATGGATCATCACATTTTTTCCCACCTGCGCCATGCCGTACCATGACACTGTAATAATGGAAATATTTGATACTACATCAATATCATGTAAGTAATAAGGAATGGAAGCAGTCTTTGCCTTCACAACACTTGGTCCTTCTTGTAATGCTTTCGTACAATTCCTAAACTGTTTGTAATAAAATTTTGGAACACTCTTCAGCAAAAATAGTCCTTTGATTGATGGAGGCGGAAATCTCATGCGTACTTTAGGTTCAATGATGAGCTGATGATTGGAGAAACCATGGAAGGAATTTTAATTAATCCTGAAGATTGTGAATCATTAGTATCTTTGGCCCTGATCATCTACTGCAGAAGTGTGTGGCCAGTAATGAAGGTGAAGGAAGTAATACCTCAACATGTGGAAGGTCCATTTTATAGCCAGGGCCTCCTGCTTGACTGCAGCATTCCTTTGTTTGGCAGGCGTAAGCTTCCAGAAAACATACAGCACTGGATGTTTCTCACATGACAGTCTTGGAAGAGAATAATTACAAAATTTACAACCAGAAGGGTACTTTGAACTCTGTGAAGGACTGATTCAGTGGTGAGGACTGTTTTTAACTGTTGGAATGCAATTTTAGCCTCCTCGGTCCCTTCCATATGGTCAGGCTGGTTCTTCCAAACAGTGATTATTCAGAAAGCTAGAGTTGTTAGGTGGTAATGCTCAATTACCTTATTCCATACAAGTATGTGCTTAATCCTGGCCAGAAACTGCTAGTTATACAAGTTATAGAAGCTATATACATTTCAAGACATCCACTAGTCATAATGCACATGTAATACAGAGACCGACCTCACCCATGACTAGTCTAAGTGGCCACATCACCATAAAACTACATTGCATACACCAGTAGCTAGAATCAAAGTACATACCTCAGCTGAAGATATATACATTAGTTGCGATAGAGGTCTGGCTACAGGTGCCCATCACACAGTACCATGTGGGAGCTATAGCTCCAGAGTGTCTACACATGGTGGTAAAGGCTACACATGGTGAATAGGCAAGTCACACCTACCATGTTGAGGTTCTGTCTATATTCTGCCTTGTGGACCCCTCCTTAAATACCCTACCAAATGATGGATACCTCCTTTGAATATGGTACACTGGTCACTACCCAGATGTGGTGACTGTTGTTTTCCTTAGAGATATTGGTTTTATTACAGGGCTGTGATCTCCTTCTGATCTCCTTGAAAATATTCTAATAGGTCATCAGGCTGTCAGATGTATTCTCTATTCAGCTCACATTTTTAAAACAGTTTTAGAATCCTGTTGCTTTGTGAAATTTAAGTGGAATACTTTTAAAATACATCTTAAAAGCATGCTTATATTTTTGAAGCTTACATTAATCTAATTTCTAAACAAGCAGAACTATTTCTGACTGTAACATTACCTTTTCCTTCCATGTGCATCACTTTATTTCTTGCTGTCCACACAGTGGGCACGGCTATTCTTGTACATGCTCTGGTTACACCGCACATCAATTACTGCAATGCTATCCTTTCTGGACTCTTCTACAAACTTCAGCTCTTCCACAGAACGTATTATTTCTGTCCTCCAGCAACTTCATCGGCCACCTGTTAGATGCCATATTGACTTCAAGATTCTGCTTCACACTTTCAAGATTCTAGATAATCTTCAGTCATAACCCTGTCATTCCACTTGGTTACACCCTGTCAGGCATTTTATAGCTTTTTTTAAGTTTATTGTTTCAGATTTTTCCCTTGATTGATTTAATAATTGATTGCTATTACATGTCTCGTCTTTTGCTTGTCTTGATACAGTTTATTGCAGATTTTTTTCTATTGTGTGTCATTTGATTTTACTTTGTAAGGCATCCTTTGCTGCTTTGAATAGTATCTATAAATAAAATGCATTATTAATAGTCAAAGTGCTACTTTCTTGGTGGTTGTGTGTTTTAAAAGTGTGTTTAACAACTGACCTAGACTTAGGCATCATTACAGTAATATGGTATTCTGTGGTATTTTATAGGCAAAATGACTGTAGGGGACCCTCTGGTCTGCAAATTTTATCACCAGGATTTAAAAATACCGAAATATCATTTGTTTTGAAAATACCATAGAGTATACTGTGGTATAATGTCTGGACAGTATAATGGTATAAAAAATCAGACACCATACTACCGAAGCCTAAATTGAACCTGTTCATCAAATGTTCTGTCTCTCTTAAGACATACTTACTCCAGGGAAGCCAAACACTCTCTAATCATCTCTATTTGGAAACCAAGGTCCGCCATGTATTAGAATGAGACTTTTAAACGTGGGGATTCATAAGCCAAACAATAGTAATTATTATTATAAGACATTTGGTTAGCTGGCTGGATAGATATTGCTAGTTTATTATGCAACAAAAAATAAATGCTGGACACTTGGCCAGTCATTATCTCTCGACAAACTTCACTAGGATTAACAGGGTTGCCAACTCATCACGCTTTCTGAGTTTCATGCTCATGCAAGATATCTTACGGCAAATTTCTATTATTTCAATATAAACCTAAAATTAGGTACATCAAAAGTACTGGGGTAGTCTCCAAACTCTACAGACTATTTACAAGGTAATACCTTGAGTTTAAATGAGTGTGCAGATTTTGTGGTTTATGTACACAAACCAGATTATTGCTGACTTGGCAGACATGATGAGGGGCACGAGTGGTTGCTTGCACAATGTTTGAAAAATACTTAAGCTAATATAAGAAATTAGGAAACCAGCGGAGGCCCAAAGAAATTCAGGGTTACAGAGTCCTGTGAGACCAGCTGCCTAACAGCTATCACGAGTCACGAGGGCATCCTGGTTGGCTTCCCCACCTGGGCTTCATGGTCAAAGGTGTTCCCGGCATTATTACCAGAACTTGCTAAAGGTCACACCAAACCCTGACCAGACCCACTGGAGCAATAGTGGGACCAGCTGGTGAGACTGTGACATGATACCCCTGCATGGAGACTGTAGTGTGCACTGTGGCAATAGAGGCATCATTAGGCGCTTTCACACCGAAATTCTGGAACCTGGTCCTGGTTCACAAGTCTCTGGACTGTCTCAATCTGGAACTTTTGTAGCTCCTGGTCACTTTCACACCACACAACAGCTACTGGGATGTTCATGCTAAATAAGCATGGGAGACATCAAAAATTTGCATGTTAAACCAAGCACAAAATTTCATACAAAACTATAATGCCAAACTGGAGGAAGACAATGGAGGATAAATTCATCATTTAGTTAGTTTTTTGTTAATTACTGAGGGGATCGATCATGATAAAAATGGGACGCAGCCATTTATTTATATTTTACTTAAATGACCGTTGACATGCTCATGATTCTTATTAAATCTCGCAAGCAGATCAATCTTTCATTTTCAACAGAATAAAAAACAATGTAACATTAATTAACAATGTAATGTTATCATGCTAATAGGCAATCAAATTTTTTGATGCAGAAATACGGAGACACAAGAAAAAAATGGATTAATTGATGCATTGAACGTAAGTGGGGTACAAAATAATTCCGTCTACTCAATTTTTGTTTTACTACATCTTTCGTTCTACACTTCCATGTAATCTCCAAGTTCAGCGGTGCTTTTGGTCAACCAATCAGCAAGCTATCGCTTTAAGTGCCTCTCCAGTAGTTTAGTGTTTTAGAATGAGATATACCCACTCTATAGTACCTGCTAAAACGGATTCTGGAACAGCCTCCGAGGAACTGTACAATTGGTCCATGTTCCTGTGAAAAAGGTCCTGGAAAAAGGTTCTGGTTCCAGGTGGTATGAAAGCGCCAATTCATATCACCAGGGGAAGCTGGTGGGTTGCATCACAGAGATGCTAATTCAGTCTTGTAACCGGTTTTGAGTCCAGGCTTTTTTCTAGTGTGTATCAGCCATTGTTAAATATCATTGTTCACTCTTAAAGTAATCAACCAATTGCCGCTGTCGGTGGCGGTCGAAGCTGATCTGTAAACTTCATCACCAGCCCCCCTGCGACAAAACGCCCAATTTTACACGTCAGCTTAGCCACAGTGAAAACAGTTTGATGGGTAATTAAACAATGTATAATGTGCATTCTGTGATGCTTTTCTGCTCACCACAGTTGTACAAAGCAGTTCTCAGTTACCATAGCATTCCTGTGAGCTCAAACCAGTCTGGCAATTCTTCTCTGACCCGTCTCATCAATAAGGAGTTTCCATCCACAACTGCCACTCAGTGGATGTTTTTTTTTTCTTTTTTGCACCATTTCTCTGTAAATTCTAAAGCCTGTTGCAAAAATACTAAAACCAACCTGTCTGGCACCAATAATCACGCCACAGTCAATTTCACCATCCCCCCTCCCCCCCCCCATTCAGGTGTTTGATGTGGACATTAACTGAAGCTCCTGACCCATATCTGCATCATTTCATAAATTGTGCAGCTGCCCCATTATTGGCTAATTAGATAACTGCATGAATATGAAAGTGCACAGGTTTTCCTAATAAAGTGCTCACTGAGTTTATATGGATATTTCCCGAATAACTTCAACTTCTTATAATCTTTTTAATTATTCAAAACAGTTGGCATTACTGTCATACAATTTTTTATTTTACAGAATCTTACCACAAAATACTACACTGTCCTGTTAAATGTCCACTACGGAAGCCGAGAAGAGTCATGCTCGCAATTTTTTTAATGCTGGTACCCTGAGATGACATGATAATTATCTCGTTATCTTGAGATAACAAATTTGTTTTGAAATAATGTTCTCAGAATAATTACAACGATAAACATATTGTGATGCCGCAGGGCAGTCATGCCATATCACTGTACACAACATGTGTAGATAAAATGATAACAAAAATACTGCATACTGGACAACTTCTACTAGGGGGATCTCCACGGTGGATCAGGAACAAACCTTCACACCCACATGCAAATATACATACATTGTTTATATCCTTGGGTGTTATTCCACTAAGTGAAATATGCTAAGCTTGACACTGCCATCTACACAACAGTAGACATACAATACAGAGTAACCTTCAGATATCAATGTAAACTCTATATAAGCTGCAAGTCCTTTTAAAACCTGTAGCTTACTGTGCTACTAAATTATCTCTTTATTTCAAGAAAACATACTGCTAATTAGACTTCACCCTAATAAAGTCCTCACTAGAACGTTTTTGTTTAGTAACACAAAAAATGTCTTTAGATGATCAGGGCCAATTTAGTCTTCCATCATTACTACCAAGGATCTTTTTTCCCAGAAATGGAGAAAATTTTCCCCGCTCTCCAACAACTAACTTTCTGTAAATGCATTAGTACAGATGGTTATAATCGTAAAAGTTTTGTCACGCCTACATCAGTGAGCTCCGATTGGTTCGTACTTAGCTCGTTACCCTTTCCCGATTAGCCTTTTTCGTTTCGATGTCTCTTTTCTTAATTGGTTATTCATCAGGGGAATGAAGAATGCTATTCTTTGAAGTAAGCCACATGTGAACATGGAGGATGTACAGGATGTTCGCTACCTGGCATATGTTGTTTTGCTTATTTGCATGCAGCTAAAGCGTGTTTTGTGTACATTGTATCCTGTTTACAACTGTTTTGGAGCTGAAAACAAGACAGTACCTGAGCCAAGTTTATGTGCAGCTCTAGCTTATGATAAAGACATCCAGCCGTCGAACATCAGAGTGCACTGAAAGTGAGGAGAAGAGAGTGAGACGTGTAGTGACTAAATTTCTGGATACCTGTGTTGTTGTTGTGATGGTTCCTTTTATGTACAACTTTGTCTTTCTGATGCTACAGTTTCACTTTTGCTACATAAAATACATGCATTTAGAGATTAATCGACAGTCAAGCATATATAAAAAGTGAACTTTATTACTTATCAAAGTCAAAATAAATTATTCAAGATATATACATTAACAACCACTCTTATAGCTACAATATATCATATCCCTTTTACACGGAGCAGTGTGAACGCAGAAGTTATTTTCAAGGCTAGTGATAAGGTTAGTGTGGACATATCTTTTCTTTCGGAAACTCCTCCAATTTTTTTTTCCATGTTTTAGTGTGGATGTAGCCTCAATATTGCAACTACTTTTGTAATTGTAATTCAAACACTTCAAAATTAAGGTTTTTTTTCACATGGTCACATAATTTCATTGTTAGGATGCCTTGCATCATTTCAGAAGGAATCCCATTCTAATTTCACAAATATTATAAAAAATGATCAAATATTTGTGTTTTCCCCTCTGCTTCTTAATTATTGAAACATAATATATAAAACATTTCCTCTGAACTATTAAGACTCATTAATATATGACATTATACTGAATAGAGGAGATCAGCTTTTTCATGAGGGTACAAAAAGCAGTATGTATGCAGTAAAAAAAAAATTCATTTTGCTCACTGCCTATAGAGGTAAATACAGATCCATATTGTAGTACGGGACAGAGACCGGAGGCAGCCTGGATAGTCATCAGTTTATTTTGTAGATGTGCAAAAGTGCCAGATCAGATAGTTGAAGGTGGGGGGGTAGCTTGCCTCAGGCGGCCTCCATTGCAGGGTAACCTCCACAGAAACAGGACTTTGTCACCAACACGGCCCATTCAAGCACCTGCTCCCTGAAAAATCCGGGTCCAGGGTCAAACCCTCACTTCCAGAGTCCACTTTGATCAAGTCTTGGGAACCAGGTTTAACGGTTTGTTTGTCTCCAGGGCTTCTCTGTACCATGACTGTGGCCTGTACCACGCTGACATTTTCATACATTATTAAATTAACATCCTAACAAATAAAATGATTAAATTATGTGCCTTGTGAATTTCATGGAAATAAACTGATGAAGAACCAAACCAAATAATAATCAATGAAATGCAACAAATGTATAAATGTATATACATAAACCTGGAGAAAGCCTCAGCAAGCTGTGTTTGAGCATGCAGGTCAAGGCAGGGTTACCATGCTACCATTGTATGACCCTCTATCCGGCCATCACACGCATCCCTTACAAATATTTATGCTGCTATCTATTTTAAATATGCTTTATTATAAATCATAGAGTAGACAGCAGTGTTTTTATTTTAGATTTGTTCCACAGGATGCAGTACCTATGGTACAATGTGAGATTATTCTCACAATATGGGGGGTGGGGGGGGGGGGGGTTGCCTATATTTTTATCCTGAAGAGAATGGGAATTCAAGTTTTCCTTAAGTAAACTACTCTTGTTGCCTTATTACTCATTTCTTCTTAGAAAAAGACATAAAACGTAAAGTATGTAATAGGATATAATGTGTGGTCACAGCTCATGGGGGCTGTGTGGTTTGCCCCAGTACAAGCTTTGCTTTTGTCGCTTCTACTTCTGTCTACGTTATGTGTTATAAAGTCGTCACGTCTGCTCATGTGTACCTGATGGGAGATATTATCCCACACAGACAATTTGAATGTAGTCTTGAAACCATATAGTTTTTTAAATGTTACCTGCAGAAATACTAGCCATGAACAGCACACCTGGCTACCCAGCCTCCCCGAGGCATAGATTGGCTGGAGAAAGCGATGAGCCGGTGTTCTCTCTAGGTTCAGGAAGTGCCCATAGCGGCCACCACTACTCGCACCAAGACGACCTGGCTCCGGAACACTGGGTGGGCATCATTAAGAAGACCTCCACTGCAGGCCAGAAAGTTCATAAGTTTCACACCCGTCTTGGACATGACAGCATGGAAATTTAGCAATGGAGGTGAAATTATAGGGTATAGGATATAATTATTGTATTAATAATAGTAGTATTATAACAAGGATAATTTAATAAATAAATAATGTGTGTAGATAATATACTACACTATAGTATATATATATATATATATATATATATATATAGTCTTTTTATTACTAAGAACATATAATCACAACGATAAAGTATTAAAGGATATTATCTCCACTATGACTATATCCTATTATTCTCCATAACAGAGGATATACCTCCACTAGGTGGTTTGAAATCACATGACCGTACAGTAGTGCTGGATGTGATGTTAGTGCAGCATCAAGAGTTAAAGTTAATAATCTAGCCTACTGAGCTCTCTTCAATAGTACTCTGTCCAGGACAGGAGTGGAGGTCATGTGATTTCCCACTCCACATTGGATATCCTCCTAGTAGAGGTCATGTGATTTCCCATCACATAGTGGAGGTCATGTGATGTCCCACTCCACAGTGGAGGCCATCCTAGTAGAGGTCATCCACTGTTCTACAGCCAGACCCTCCTCACTGGCACTACTGCTGTCTAATTTCAGACCTCTCAGAAATAAAAAAAAACAAAACAAAAAAAAAATAAATCAAACTACTCCTTCTAATCCAAAGCAGCGAGGACTATAAGAACTGTTCAGCCATCTGCCTCACCGAGACTTGGTTAGATCATACTGTGCCACATGAAGTGGGTTGCATCCCAAAACCGAACACAAAAGAGAAAACCACAAAACAAAAGGCCCAAAAGGGATCAAAATAAAGCAGGTAGAAAACCAAAACACTAACATGGAAGGGTGATTCAATAAGGGGGACAACACACATAGGAACACAGCAAAACAGAAACTAACACAGACACATTCAATGACCAACGAAAGAATAGAACATAGGCAGACTCTTAAATACACACATGATAAGGTTCAACCAGAAACAGGTGTGGACAATCAAAAACTAAGGACTAGGAACACTGAACAAATGAGGGCAATCAACCGATAGCAAAAGGTTCAAACACCACAGTATCCTAGTAACAAGGGTACAGAACATCAGTTCAAACAGGGATTACTACAAAGGTACAACAGCAAGGATCTGCACATGAATACTCAATATATACAGTATCTCACGAAAGTGAATACACCCCTCACATTCTTGTAAATATTTTATTATATCTTTTCATGGGACAACACTGAAGATATGACACTTTGACACAATGTAAAATAGTCAGTGTACAGCTTGTATAACAGTGTGAATTTGCTGACCCCTCAAAATAACTAAACACACAGCCATTAATGTCTAAACCGCTGGCAACAAAAGTGAGTACATCCCTAAGTGAAAATGTGCAAAGAATCATAGATGTTAAGTAATAAACCTTCCAGCGAACTCCTTAACTATAAACAACAGATGTCATGTCTCAGCAGAGGAACCAACGATGTTTCAGACAACGAAGCTTATCATTTGTTCCTATGGGTTCCGCTAGTAAAGTCTGATCATGAACATACTGCTCCTCATTCCAAAATACAGACAGAAACTTAAGTCCACCACTTATCATTCAAATGCCTGGACTACAGAAGCTATTGAAACTCCGAGAGGATCTTTTGAATGCACTGATTGGGACATATTTGGGGCAGGTGCTGACAGCATCAACAAGCTCACTGACATTGTGACATCATCAATTTTTACGTGGAACTGTGCATTCCCATTAAAACTCTGCAGTAATAATAAACCTTGGTTCACCAAAGACATCCAAGTTCTATTTAAGAAACAGAACTCTGTTTTTATGAGCAGGGCCAGCGAGCAATACACCATTGCCAAATATGAGCTAACGTCTGCGATCAGGAAAGCCAAGTCAGATTATGCCATAAAACTGGAACAACATATTGCATCTAACAACACAAGAATTATCTTGAAATAACTGAAGGACATGACCAGTTACAGGAAAAGTCCCTCTTCCACACTAGACATTGATGCTGACCTCCCAGACAAAGTGAGTAAGATCTTTGTGAGGTCTGAACAGTCTGCAGTCATACTTTATCCACACTCACCCCTTCCATTTTACATGTAGGAGAAGGAGGTCACATCAAAACAGCAGCCCAGACAGGATCAATCCTGTTGTGCTAAACCACTGTGCAGCTCAACTCGCTCTGGTCTTTACAAATATCTTCGACACCTCACTTCACCGGTGTACAGTTCCACGGTGTTTCAAGAACTCGATCATAATCCCTGCATCAAAATGAGCTAGGATCTCCTGCCTTAATGACTACAGTCCAAATGCCTTAACATCTGTGGTCATGAAGTCTTTTGAGCATATCATCCACTCCTATCTGAAATCCCATAGCACCCTTCTGCTTGGTACTTACCAGTTTGCTTACTGAACCAACACGTCCGTAGAGGATGCTGTTAACTTAGCCTTCCACCACACAACAACACCAGGAGTCACCCAGCACTTATTAGTGGACTCAGCCCAGACTTTAATACAATACATTGACACTGAACATGCCCTGCAATGAAACATCAATACTGACCATGTTACCAGAAAATACCCAACAGAAACTGTTTTTCTTACAGCTCAAAAAAATTCGAAACGAAAACGAAACCACCACCTTCAGTTTTATACAGGCATCACTGAGAGCATGCTCACTTCATCCATCGCAGTTTGCTGCAGTAGCTTGCACAGTGACACACACCAGAAAATTCAGTGCATAGTCAATAAATCATCCAAGATTATTGGAAGCCCCCTCCCAGCAGTCAAATTACTATATCACAATCACACTATTAAATGATGGTGGGGGGAGGGGACATCTCTGACCCCTCAAACCCTGCTCACTGCCTCTTTCAGCTGATGCTCTCTAAACAACACTACAGTATAGGGGGCTACCCATCAAAACATCCCATCTTAAAAAAAGCATCTTAGTATAGTTTTCCCCGTTTCCTATAATGTTCAGTAACTTTTGTTATTTAGTCTTCCCCGATGTTCGAATCTTTTGTTCCCATTGATTACCTACTATTGTTCCTCATTTGTTCTGGTCCTTAGTGTTAACCGCCCACACCTGTCTCTCATTGATGCCCATCATGTGTGTATTTAAGTTCCTGCCCAGTCTCTATTCTTCAGTTGATCATTGTGTTTGTGTCACTGTGCTGTTTTTCTGTGCTTCCTGTGAGTGTCGTTGCCTTGTTTCTTCCCTGTTCCCCTAGTGTTTGGTTTCTACCTTCTTTATTTTGATTCCCCATGCTTCATTTTTTTCTGGTTCAGGTTTGTACCCCAACCCATTCGATGTAGCTAATGTTAGATTTATAATGGAATAACATAGATTTGCAATAAGACTCCTTGCATGAGCATGAGAGTCTGAAAGCATGAGTGTCACACCAGATGTGTGAGAGTTGGCAGCCCTCCTGCCCTTCATTGTGGGGTCATTACAATAATTCTGATTCTGGTACAATAAAGGGCTTTCCTTCTTAAGAACAAAGTTATTTTATTTACTGAAGGCATAACAACAGTGCAGGTTGAGGGGCAGGTACTCAAAGGTTAAAATAGATAAACTAAGTACTTCTAAAGCACACATACAGTACCACCATTGTGATGTGCTTCAGGTCCTGACATTGTTTTCAGGAAGGCTTTTGTACTGGAAAAAGCAACATAATGCTTTAACCTAATAAATATTCTTATATTTAATCACCTCATACTGCAGTAAATATCTTGCAGTTGCATTATACACTTTCAGTTCAGGTTTCACTGGATAAAAATATAAATCTAGGTAATGTAATAATAGCAGTTTGCATGTATGTGAAATCGAGCATCCATTCCTGTTCCTACAGGTGGGGATAATGTCTATACGATGAATCTAGAGGTCATCTAATATTTGAGGGGACACTTTTTATTTTTTTGGTAAGACCCAGTTGCCTTAATGCACAAAATGAAGCCTATTAAAATGCCATCGACCGCCCCTTCCCTGTCTTCACCCGCTGTGCTTACATAAAATAGCAATTACTATACAACACTAATATGACCGGGAGGTTGTGGATATTACTTGTAGGATAGTTACTGTCTTACCCTTTAGCAAGCTACCAAATTACTTAAACAGCACCGTGAAAACCTTTTTAGCAATCAGTAAATTTTTCGAATGCGTCTGTTTTTCTCATGAAAATTGGGCTGGAAGAGTAAGTCTGTCACAGATACGTAAGACTGGCAGCAGCATATTTCACAGTGGAGACACGGTGTCAGTCTCTCTATGTAGAACAACATTAACTGCAAAGACAGGAATTTTGTACAAGCACCAGCCTTCAGAAGATTTCGTAAATAAAAAGAGACAAACCAATATTTACCCATGTCAGAGATTCAAGTGGAGTTCTTGGCGTAATTGAATAGAACTGAATTCATTTTACGGGGCTATAAAAGCACCCTGCAGCTTAACAAATAGAGTTGGTGTTTCTGTCTCTGGGTTTATTAATTAGATATTTACCTACAATCTATGGTACATATCCTGCCCTTGTGCCTTAAGTTTTTGTTTTTTGTAGTATTGGCTTGCATTGATATATCCACAAAGACAAGTTTTTACCAACATGTTTTTGGGATTTATAGTGATGGCTATACTGATATACTGATACTGACTGTTATAAAATATAAGAAGATCTGTTTTGAAAATAGAAGTTTTCATAGGTCAGCTTCAGCAAATAGATGCAGAAAACACAGGAAGCAGAAGGTCAGGCTTTCATTTTAGAGTAATTATACAAGGTAATAATGATAATTCCATTCAAGGCAAATATGACAGAAAAGAAGAGAGAAGGGTGAAAAAATAACTCAGCCACAAAATAAATAAAAAGCTGGCCTTTTTGGTTCTTAGATTTAAACATTGTAATGACTTAGAAATTCAGATGTTCAAAATTACTGCCAAAAAGCATAAAAGCTGACAAATAATAGCCATTCTGAGAACATTTTAATGCACATAATTTATCATACATGCCACTTGACTCCCTCGATACAGAATAACTCCAGCAACCACCAGCAACATGACTAGTTCCCACATCAGGTTAATTATACCTTTTGTCTACTTTTTCTGGTTCACTTGAAGTGTCTCATTTTTAGGTGCTGAAAAACGTAATCAAAAGTAATTCCAGGTCAGTCACGCATAACATGAAAAGCTTTTTGTGATTTCTTAAGAATTATTATTATTAATAGAAATTTTGTATCAGGTGCATCACAAACTTCTCAGAATAATTTAACATTGGGATGTCAGCACACAGGGGGCGGCATGGTGGTGCAGTGGTTAGCACTGTTGCCTCACACCTCTGGGACCCGGGTTCGAGTCCCTGCCTGGGT
>JAODJX010000109.1:23398919-23421932 GCA_026776945.1 Isichthys henryi
CCCATTACTTCCGGGATAGGCTCCGGACCCCCCGCGACCCAGTAAGGATAAGCGGTTTGGAAAATGGATGGATGGATGTCAGCACACTTGTCTCACATCTCCAAGGGTAGGAAACTTCTCCTTTCTGGCAGAGAATCCAAAGGTGGCCTTGATACTGCATTGTGTAAGTGTGAAGATGGACCAGAAATGTTATGCTCTGATATCACCAGAAAACATCGGCACACATATTTTTTCTCCTGTTGTCTTGTTAAAACAGAAATGATTTGGTATTGTCAATATGACCTTCTGCCTTTTGCAAAAGCAAAATATATTTATAGTGATTCTCAAACATTAATAAATAAAATCTCTTTGAAACCGTCTACAGTTTGACAAGTATACAGAAGCGAATTATATGGGGCTGGCCAGTGAAAGTGGGAATAAGGGCCAGATGAAACCAAAAAATCAGTATTTGTGCTAAAAGCACTAAAAACCTGCATTCATATTTAGCATTTACATCTGTCAAGTTCCTTGCTGAAGTGCTGAATTTCAAAGAAAAACTGAAATACAGTAGCAGATTAAGGACCTTTAAAAAAACTGTTATAAAGTTATTTAAAATACACTTTCATAAATATCCAGAAAAAATAAGACCAGTTCTAAAAATGAGTCATATTAAAACCTATATAATGTTAGTAACAGAAATCTCCAGTTGTATTTCAAAATCCTGGAAAAGACCCTGAGATCAGATGATGTGATATTAGAACATCTTTAAGTCGAGCATTTTGCTTGGTGCCGAGCCAGCGAAGAGAATCAGAAAGTCAAGCATAGCAGAATCTATCCCAAGGTCTCATTTTAGCAAGACTGTGAGTCAGACAAGGCCAAAGTTGCACTCGAACATTTTTTAGGATAGGAAAGGAAGTAAAACCTTTGCTTGAATTTTATTGACAACATTTAGAAAAAATGTAACCTGTCATCTGTCAGAAGGCTACACATAGAAAAACTTTTGCACAAACAGGTAAAAAAACCCCACTGTATTTCATTTTTGCTAAGTTTGTAGAGATTTTGGTATATACAGTAAACTTTGAGCCCAAACGTCTGAATATATTACAATGAAAATATTTCAGTTGCAATAATCCATCCATCCATCCACACATTCTAACTAGTTATTCTGGTGAGGATCACAGGTAGTTTGGTAACGCTTTATATTTAGTGCACCCTCATAATGCATTCATTATGCATTTATAGAACATTCAGTGCACCTTCATAATGCATTCATAGAACAGTCAGTGCACCTTCATAATGCATTCATAGAACATTCAGTGCACCTTCATAATGCATTTATAGAACATTCAGTGCACCTTCATAATGCATTCATAGAACAGTCAGTGCACCTTCATAATGCATTCATAGAACATTCAGTGCACCTTCATAATGCATTTATAGAACATTCAGTGCACCTTCATAATGCATTCATAGAACATTCATAAGCATGCAAGTACACCATACAGTAAGATACTGTAACATCCTAACATCCCTTAACAGCTTTAATATACATTCATAATATAATAATTAATAATGATTACACAATTATAAAGTTTGTTATTATTATATAATGTTTGTTATTAATGTATATTACAGCTGTTAATGGATGTTAGGATGTTAAGGTATACTGTACATGCATGATGTTTATGAATGTTTTCTGAATACTTAATGAATACATTATGAAGGTGTACTGAACGTTTTATGAATGCAATATAAAAGCATTATGAAGGTGCAGTTAATGTAAAGCGTTGCCGAATATTTTAATAAAATATAATTTAATAAAATTTTAAATTTTATTTCATAAAGTGAGATGTCAGAAGAAGTGTCTTCATTAATCCTACCCTTCGTCTCCTAGAAATGATACTAGAGACACAGACAGCTAGTACATCCATTATATTGCATAAGACACTGTATTATTACTCTTTCAAAATTTGGCAATTATACACAAGAGGGAACTCAGCAGAATATTCCATTACCGCATTTCCAGATCATACTCACATCTTCGTGATGCATGATTGTGTCAACTGGAAAAGATGAGGGTTTGGCCTTTCATAGAACACGGAAATTAAATAATTTTGATGTTTCAGATTGGGGATTGCAAACTCACAAATGGTCTAGTGTTCCAAAAAAACAATTTTCACTTTTATTCCATTTTCAGTTTTATTTCCCTGTTGATTATTTGGATCGGTGAATTACACTTGGGAACACAACTGGCTCACTCCTCTGATTTAGTTGCGGTCTGTCCTTTTCCCTATTTCTTCCTCTGCACCACCAAAGCTAATCTGTTTCCTAGCTCTCTTGGTGTATGATTCTGCAGCCCCTGAACCAGATCTCTGCCATGTTTGTACTGTACTCCCAGAGTAACTAAGCCTAAATTAGCTAAAATGCAATCTGCTGGACCTCTTGCGTATCACACCAATAAAAATGTAATAATAATAATAAAGTAATTACATAATTCAGAAGTGATAGCTTGTAATGGCAATGAAACACACTAGAGATTATAAGATATTAAATCATGTATAAAATGCAGAAGAGAGATCGTGTTCTAGTCTGGCTCCACAGGATGTCAGCCACATTTCACTGGGTAAGGTACTTTTTTTTTCCTATTTAAATAACATTCTAATTTATATCTGCCGATTCTGATGCATGACTGAAAAGTTTCATAATTATGAACTAAGCTGCTAAGTGACAATGTTCTTCATTCATTTGTTGTTCTCCCATTGCGAGTAGGATTAAATACATAATTATAGTGCATTTTGCACTGTCATGTGCAGTAAGGAGCTGGAACTACAGAATCCATTTAGTCCCCAGAGAGGTGTTCTTATTTACAGTACAGGTAGTACAGTGAGGGTATTGGGGAGAAAGGTGGTGTTTGTGGCATCCTTAGTGCCCATCAATCAGTTGGGGGTGTGGAGTTTTCATGCAGCTCCTCATGGATTGAGCCAGGTAGGTGGGAGTTGGTCAAATTCAGCAGTCCACATCTGGATTATGGTCCAACAGTCCCTTAGCACAGACTCCAAACCATAGAGTGGAAATGTTCTTTAAAGGCTGGGGAGAGTCAGATCGATTGTGTTCAGCTGGACAGGAAATATACAGTTAACAAACAATGCATCCTAAAAAAGATACTAAGGAAATAAATAAATATAAATAAAAAAGAAATGAACTGAAGATACATGTGCAATAATAGGTGCAAAGAGATAGCATCAGATTTTTC
Organism: Isichthys henryi; assembly: GCA_026776945.1. Lineage (NCBI taxonomy): Eukaryota > Metazoa > Chordata > Actinopteri > Osteoglossiformes > Mormyridae > Isichthys > Isichthys henryi. The sequence continues at coordinate 23,402,152 of JAODJX010000109.1, forward strand.
CTTCTGCAAAGATGGCATGCATCCTGACGTGTTATGGTTGGCACTGGCAGGTGGCACTTCAGGAGGAATGCCAGCTGCTTGCCTTCTGGGTGTTGTTGAGACGTCATTGCTGCCCCGCCTCCCCAGCTGTGTTCCCTACATGTCCTGCTCTACCAGTCTATCCATATGGAGAAGTTCCTTTAAAATGATCGCCTTATTAGGCCTCGTAAGCAGGTTCGCGAACATCAGCATTTAAAAATATTGATTGGTTCTACTATTGAAGGATGTATGTGTGTGAACAGGGTGATGTGCTAAGAGCAGGTGGGCTGAGGAGGGTAGATGTAAATATGGTGCTTTTGATCTTGATTAGCTTTAAATGAGGCTCTTCAGATGTGAGCTGATTCCTGTGTTTATATGAACTACATGATTATCATGACACATCACATTAGATGGACGTAGCTAGTAACATCAGCTAAGTTAGCCAGATGATCTCAGCTGGTTACTTCATTAGATATTTGAAAGATCTGTCAAATGCCTGCTGGTTAGCAAATGTTGGCAGCAATGACAAATTTGCTGCTTGCCCAATCAGAGTGAAACTTGGCAGAGAGTGTATTGTCTATGAGGCATCCAGTCGAGAAAGCAAGCTTGTATTGAAGATAAAATTGTCTTTTTCACATATTCAGGTTACTGTAACAAGTTTAAGACAGTTGTGAATGTAGTGACGTTTCACTACATTGTACCTTTTGTAACACTACAGGGTAACTTTTAAATTTATATTTCCATGCCAAAATGAATGGTGGTTTTTGAATATTATCTAATCAATTCATATGATTTCATTAATAGCCACTAAATAGCCATCAAAAACAGCAAAACTTGTATATTTTTAAGGTTAAATAAAATGTTTGTTATATCTAAGGGAAGGAGTACCTTCGAATAAAACTGAAATATGCATAGACTTACGTTTTAGGAGTTCATTAACGAAGTTAACATCTTATCGGTAGGAATTTTGAAACTCGGAATGAAATTGCATAAAAAAGAACATTAATGATTAGATAAATTATCTAAAAAATATAGGCTGTCTCAGACATGATGTATTTTAATGCCTATTCCGTTCTTAGCATAATGATAATGCATCAATGGTAAACGGGCTTTAAGTGTAAGACTTTTAGTTTACCTTGGAAGACAATAAGAGAAATCACTACCTGTGATTTTTTTTTTTATTTGAAAAGCAGCTGACAGTGTCCACATCACTGCTTGCTAGACTAATTGTTATTTCATATGGAGTTATCTGTTAAATCATAATAGATTTTGACTCAGTAAAAGACGTTTGGATAAAGCAATGTTCTGTGCCTTAGCCAACTGGATTATGAAGTGACATACACAAAGTGTTGACAAAGCTAATACTTTAAGAAATGAAGTACTCATTGTCTCTGTACTTCGTGTGTGATTTAGACTTCACTCTGTTTACATACTGTGGAGTGATTCACAATCCAGCTATGCAAACAGATTGAGTAGTCATCAGTATTAAAATGGAAGTGACCCAGGTGTGATTTGGGATTTCAGCTAAGTTGAATAAAATATGTCTACGAAATACATTAATGATGCAGGAAAATATTCCCCCAGACTAGCACCTTTACTTCAGACATTAATTGGCTTCTACAGTATATTCTGTTACTGTTTCCAGTAATTAAGTTATGCCACTTTACATTGTGGCATTAAACCATCACTGTCATTGGTTCCCCTAAATACAGTGCATTTCATCTACAATATTGTTTGTGTTACAATAATACTTCAATGGCAAATAATACATATATAAAAGAAATTTTCATACTTGATTTTAATGGCAGAAATGTCTGAAATGTTTGTATACACACTAGATCTATGTGTTCGATATAAGAACACAAGGTCTTTATGCTTGTTTGTTTATTTATGGTCGGGACCGGGCTGAGCAGTGATTCTGCGCTACATGTTTACAGTCTCCAGAGAGCCTATGAATCATGAAAGCAGATATTAATGATATCCCAGGCCTCCAGGACACACTCTCATTCATTTACTGAACTGATTCTTTTAGCCAGAGTGACATACAAGTGAGAATCAAAGATTGGGATCAGGCAGCATCCCTGGAGCAATTGGGGTTAAGGGCTTTGCTCAGTGTCCCAACAGTGACATCACTCTTGCATACATGGGATTGGGATCAGTGACCTTCAGATCATGGGCAGGGCCTCATAGCCTGCCCAGCCACACATCACCAGACTTCGTTACCATTACTTTGGCATTTATAAAGAGAATTGAATTTCATATACTGTACCAGGTAACCTTAAATATTTCACTTTTTAATGGAATTGATTTGCACTTTTGGTATGGATCAGCGTGCATGTACCTGTGTTAGTGAGAAGGTAAGGGGACACCTTTTCCTCTATACCAATGATTTTAATTGCTTTTTTTTGCAGGTGCCATAGGTGTACAGGTATGTGCATAAATTTCTTCAACATTTGAAAGAAAAACAAGCTACAGTGTTATGGAGATTATCATAAGTTACCTGTGACACTTGCACTACGTATAATGCAGTTTTCCCACTGAAGCATTGTATTTTTTAATGTTCTTATTAGGCAAAAAATGCTGTATCTTTATGTACAAAAACTATGTAAAATGTCTTTTGTTCAGCACAGTGGCTCAGTGGATATCGCTGTACTATCACAGCTCCAGTTTGAAGATTAGATTTTCATTCTCGCTCTGTGGTGTCCATGTACTCACTGCATCTGTGCATATTTTCTCCTCTGGGTGTGATTTCAGTTGGTGGTGAATATGAGGTCTACTTTGCCAATAGTGAGTTAGTATGAACCCTGTGAAGATATGCAAAAAATAATATTTGTGTTTAATACATGTGGAAATGGAAGTTTAAATGTATTTATCTTTCATATCCTGCTACTCCATGCTACTGCAAAAGAATATTATCAGTAAGAAGGAATATTACCAGGAAGAAAAAAAACACTGAAAATGATGACAGTTTCCCAGATCTTTCTTCATTTTCATAATGATAATTCACACCCTCGCATTTGATGCCTCTCTCTCCCACACCTGGTGTGATTGTTAGTCTACCTGCAGCTTGTATGAGGCACTTGACGACTGAGTCATTAAAGCTGTGAAAGACAACTTTAGGGGCCCCAGTAGTTGGTAGACTTTCATGCAAATAACGCTCGCTCAGAAGAATGTTCACGGAGTGCCAAAACTTTGGGACTTTCTGCAGACTGATTAAAATTCATTAGTTTGCAGTGGGACATTGTTTAACAATATTTAAATGGAGCAGAACACACAGCATGTTTTTAACAGCAGGGTCACTACTTTCCTTGTTATATTTTAAGTTTCTATGACTTTTTATATTTCTATATCACTCTTGATATTTTTCCTAGAGATAATAGGCGTAGAAATATTCCGAACATGATTTTCCCAAAGTTGGCAAAATGCCTTTCATTCATTACTCAATACCTATCTATTCATATATCCGTCTGTGTACTCTTTATTCAATACCTGCATAACCCTTTAGGGCTGCTGAGGTCCAGAGCCATAGTCAGGAATCGTTCACCATAACGCAGGTTAGGGACTAGAAGAGATGCCAGTTTGTTATATAATTTTGTCTATATTTTAACAAAATAACTTCTTTTAACTTGAAGATTTTCCTCCCTGTCGACTTTCTTTTTAATAAACTAACTTAACAAAAGTGCATGACCTCTAATTCAGTCTTATAAGACTCTTACGTGCTTCAGAAACGTAGTCCCATTGCTTTCCTCACTGCATTGTAAACATTGTAACCATTGTAAAACTGGCAAAGGCCAGTTAAAATCTCTGTCACTCTGCTGATCTCTATACTGATATTTACATACATATATCAACATATATATACAAACAGTTGACAATGAGTTCATCAGTTGCTGTTTCCAATGCCTATCAAGTATATGATTCCAGGGAAACTGGAACCCATCCCAGACAGCACAGGACACGGGATTGGGGACAACCCTGGATGGGATGCCAGTAAACTGCGGGAGGGACACATACTATGGAAAATTTAGAGATGACAATTTGCCTAACTACATCCCTTTGGACCTGAATCAGATGGTGAACATACAGACTAAGTAGGGTTGTAATTGAAGCCTTCAGTCCCAGCAGTCTGAGGAGTAAAGTGTAAGATGCTCAGGATTTTGAAATTAAAATACATCTACGTGTATGTTTTTGTTTTCTTATGAATTATTTAAACTGCTTAATGTGGTCCTTATTGCACAATCTTAATTTTCCTTTTCACACATTTTGAATGGACGCCCTTCTGGCAGAGGAGTGATTTGATTCGTTTCTGTTCACTGAGGGTAAAGCGTTGTGAGGTATGAGCAACTCAAATTAACACAGAAAATTGTAGCTATTACACCAGTCCATGTTTGGATGACAGGATATTACTTTACATTTTATTGATATATAAACCTCATCTGTAGAAATGGACACTTGTCTGGATGCCATTTTCCCCAGTTGTTCTCTACTATAATGCACACATTGCAAGGTCCGTAGATATACCTAAATTATATTATACAGGATGCATACATGTCAGTGTTTGGTTGTTGTCCTGTGTCCCATGAAATCTTCTATATCTTTTAAAAGAGTAAAAAGAGATTACAGTGCGTTAACCTCTTCAGTCCTACAGCTGTGTGCTTGAGCACACAATTGATTCTGAGCGAATCCTCTGCCTCACCTCAGATCAGGCGTGAATGGTTAAGGAACTGGGCCAAGATGCACACCCTTGTGTTCTTACCTGTACCTGTGTTGTCTTTGCCCAATCATTTTCAGGAGCTAGGAGAAAGGCATGCATGGAGGAGGTTGGGGAGCACTTTCTGAAGGACAGCTTTGTCTTCCAGCCTCTGCAAATAGTAAGCCCATCGCAAGGCAGACACATAATGTGCACACACTCGCTTGTGAGACAGCAATCATCATAAATTTCGAAAGAGGGAGGGAACCAGAGGACACGGGAAAAAACCCACATAACACATGGAGAACTCGACACACACCGGATGAAGCTGTGATTCAAACCCCTAATCATGGAGTTGTGAGTCACTGTGCTGCTTCTATACACACACGTCATTACTTTCTGCCAATACATCATTTATGATGTAGAGGATTGCATCAATGTCTGCGCAACAAATCTTTCAAGACAGAAAAAAACAGTTCAGAATTAGGAGCTTATGATGTAAAGCTGAATTGGTTACAGCTCCCAACAGCAATGAATCAGAACAAATGCATCACACATTCTTAATACAGACAGAAGTTTAAACACACAGGGAAAAGTTCATTTATGGTTATGTATTTGCTTTCTTCAACCTCATACCATTATATAAGATCCTGTTCACCATTGTTATCCTTCATTTGATGTTCACTAATGTTTTCATCAATTTCTTGCCTTCATCTGTGACTCGTGACAATAAGTTTCTAACTTTTTCCACCTCCATAGCATTCAACACTTTTAGGTCAAACAAAATTGGCCTTGTACTTTCATTCATTTATTATTTTAAATAAGTTGCATTTAGTCAATTAAGATTTTATTTGATAGAATTTTTATGGAATGCACTCTTTGGTCATTACAGTTCATTTTCGTAGGAAAGATCATAGTTACTTCCCTCCAGAACAGGCCGTGTTCAGTATGCCTCAAACATTCGGAAAAAGCCACAGTAACATTCTGTGTTTTGGTGCATTTCATTTAAGCATCTTGATATCCTGCTTAAAAACCATATTTCCATGTTTAATATGCTTTTCCCATCCAAATATAATGATTACTGAAGTCAACCACATCAACCATGTGACCTAATGATCCCTAGGTCTACATCGCCACACGAGTTCTTACAAAAATGAATTGATAAACACGCAACAGAGAGAGCATCTTAGCCTTGGATTTTGTTCCACGGTTCATTGAGAGTGGTTATGAATTCCATAGTCTTCAGTAAATTGTGTAAATCACTGATTGTGATTCCATGTGATTTTGATGCTGTCACCCTCTTTTGTTTACCCGCTACATCAGAAAATACAGAGAGAATCTATTTATTCATTATACATGAGGAGCAGTAAGGCTGGTGTCACCACACTGTCATTTCCACTAAGGCAGACATTCGGGGAAAGTCAGTTTCGTGGTAAAGACAGCTTCCACCTTTACATCACACACTTGCATCAGGCTCAATTTTTAACGCTCTTTAACTTCTTATAAATTCTTAAAATAAACATTTATTACAGTTCAGGTCTTATGTTGCATGCAAATAATTTTGCATGTTTAACCTAGTTTTCTGACAAGCTTTCTGACATAATTTCCTTTGTTTTGGGAGAGTCTGATGCTTTAAGGAGAAGGACAGTAAAGCTATTCTTCATTTGTTTTAATTAAACAGTTAATTAAGTGGTTTTAATATGAGTCTATATGAACTCCAGTCAAGTTGAGTAATTAATTTATAAGAATATTATAGATTTATGGTGGCATAAATGTAATCATTGATTAAAGAGTGATTTACTTATAATTATGAAAATGATGAGATTTCGCAGACATTTTTGTACAATGCAACACTAATACTAATAAAATTATAGAAATCTTTAACACAATAAATCTGTCACGCCCGGCTCGTACGATCCTCGTGTGTGCCACGCCCCCCTGATTATCCACGTGTGCTTCCCCGATCGTACCCAGCTGCACCTTGTTATTTTGCTCTGTCTTGTCTATTTGAGTCCATGTCTTGCCTTAGTTCTTGGTCCGTCATTGATGTTGGTGAGTCTTAGTGCTAGTGTTCCGTCCTGCCCTGCCTGTACCTTAATAAATCCCTGTTTCTCCCCGTATTCTGCCTGCCTGCCCGTTTGCCTGCCTGTACGCTCACCCGCTTACCCAGCGATCATGACAAAATCAATGTTAAGTGCCATGAAATATACTGTACACTACCAAGCAAAAGTTTCTGCACACACAGATTTTCTACATTTGCATGTTACTCACTTAACATTTACTAAAAATACACTCAATATTCTTTGCTAACAATTTGCAGATTGTTCACCATTTGAGTACCTTTATTAGCAAGAAAATATCATATCTTTGATTCATCAAAATAACCTCCTCTAGCAGTTATAACAGCAGAGAAAAATCGAGGCATTCTTTCTACAGGGGACATTAAATACTGCACTGTTTCATGGGATGAAAGAGTTAATTAGTGCATTTAGAGTTAAAGGACAGCCTAGAATTTCCATATGCCATCACCAGACAACTAGTTAATAGGATGTCAGACATGCACTGTTACATACTCTTCCCATGTTATTTAGGAAACTTATTTAATTTTATTTGTATTTTCATTTATAGTTGTTCACTCAACTTTTCAATGCTTAACAAAAATAAAAAAATCTGCAGTTTATAAAAGAAATGGATATGGTAAAAACCTGTGGTATGCTAAAACTTTGGACTGAGAGTGTATACACGTTAAATACATACATATATATATATATATATATCTCAAAGGCAAACCAGTATTAATGCTACTAAATCAAAGTACATCTTATGAAATCCTCACTGTTAAATTTAGAAACCTTATTGGCTCTTATAATGTGAGGCATTATTTGTTTGCTGATGCCAATGCTATATGCCAAGTCCGGCCACATTATAACCAACAGTAGAATAGCATTCAATAACATAAAAGGGCATTTGAACAGCTTTCCTCAGATACTGAGCCACTGAAAGAAAAGAAAGGTTACTATCAACTTACATAACTTTTAGCCCTAGGCTTTATCCCTCTACAATGGAGATAAAGTGCAGAAATGGGCGTTTTGACACGGTACCTTAACAGATGGGTTGTGTGGAGGTACCAGAGGCTGTTTGCTGTAGTGCTCTTGAGCTTGGGAGGCACACCTGCAAAACATGCATCTATAATAATAATAATAACAATATTAAAGAACTTGACGACCGACATCATCGCAAAGTGCATTATGGGACATCTGACGTCATCGCGCAGTGCATTATAGGACATCTGACATCATTGACAAGTGCATTATAATGCAGAACTGCCATATTTTGTAGCCACAAACCAAATTAAACCAGCAGACTGATCTCAGTGTTATTCATTGTACTGTGCGTTGTTTGTAAGCATGTTTAAAATATGTCAGAAAGAAAAAGGATTGTACAGAGACAAACTCTTACAAGACTGCATAGTTCTGTGTCTAGTTCTGTGTTTAAAGATGCTATTAAACAACGGTGTGTGAAATATACATCCTTTGTGATTATTCTACATTAATTTGGTGATTTTACATTTAAATGAGCATTATAACAAGTTTTAGTCTTGAGAAGAAAAACATTTAATTAGTTTTTAATCATTAATTGCGATTAATAATTCATTGCAAATGTCCGATTAATACATTTTTTGACAGCTCTACGTTTTGTATAAAATAATCTAAGCATAGTGTGTGATATTAAACTCTTCACAGCGACCACACAGAGTATGTTGATACTAATTCAGGTCCTCTGATAAAATAATGAAGGAATAGCTCCATAATCCTGAGTTTCTGCAGATATTCTCCCAATGTTCAGGCTACTGACTTAGAAAGGGAGCAGCAAGCAAGAGGGCTGATCAAACTGTACATGGAACAGATTAATTACGCTGAACTGGGCTTAATGTTCCTCTGACTTCTCCAGTTTTCATTCTCACCCTGACCCAGTACTGAAAAAGTGATTTGAAAAAATGATGGACAATGACCTGGAATTAAAACAAGATGCTAATGCAGACTAATGACTTGATTATCTTAATAAAGTCATTATGCTGCTTAGCTTTTCAATTAATACTAACCTTTAATTAATGAATACTAAATTAATGCAAACCTTTTGGTCACATGGCTATATTACAAGACTCTATAATTTATTTAACGTCTATTTTATGTATCAGGTCAATGATATATTAATATATTCATATTTTAAATTGTTTTGGACCAGGTAGGACCTTTATAACGAACATTCCAGGAATAATGAATGTGTGGGGGACTTTCAAGACTGATGCCTTTCTCTCCTCTCCTGGTAGCAGATGAAGCCTCTCAGTCATCTAGATTCTGTCCCCACATGCTGGAAAATGTCACAGTGTGGGACAGATTTAATGGAGGTACAGACGGCATTGCCTGCACTCACACATTTTCAGTGTATCCCAAATGGGAGTGACTGCTGAGGTGCTGCCTGGATAAATTCTATCTTCAGTCTCATCAGCAACATTATTGCTCATTAGGTTTGACTGATGAACACAGAGACACACATTAAAGTCTGTCTTGATTGATTCGTTTCGCTGGTGTTGCAATGAACTTCAGTTTTCCTTTGCAGCTCCTCTGGTTTCATCAATTTATTGGCAGGGAAAGTGTTGGTTTGGGGCTTGAATTCTTTTTGTTGGTATTGAGTGAATATGCATACAGTATTTGGGTTAGTTCATTCGGTTTGATTGGCCGAGAAAAGTAAATAAAAAAAGAAAGTTAGCGCAGAGGAATCTCTAATGCCACCTGCGTGGGCAAATTCACTCATATCGCTATAAAAGTGTTATATAAGAATTTGGAATAAGTAAGCAAAAGTTGTAGGAAAGGCTTGTTTTGACATCCATTTGGATGTCCAAGGTAGCTTCTTTAATTTTCTCCGTGTTTCTTTTTCTTTTACTGTTTTTTTTTTTTGGCAGAATGCCACAACTCTTTCCAGCTTCCTGTCAGAACAAACATCTTGGTCATGTGATACAGTGGCTGTGAGGAAGGTATTTGTGTGCAAAAGGCTGTTCGAACATCTGAAGGAAATTTAGGCCTTTTATCAGTAGCCTATGCATTTAAATCGCAAACATTTTCTCCCTACAATGTGAAACAGGAAAATATTTCCCATTCTAGAATTTATCAGTGAGAGCCGACTGAATGCAATTACATTTTCATCTTTGGGGAACAGTATGGAATGCATTTAAAATTTCATATTTCAAGGAAAATTAGATGTTTTTCCTTCCTTTGTTGGTAATAAGAGTGCACTACTCACCAAATATTGTGTGGGTGTTTTCTGTTGACATTGTAACGTTTCTGCTGGGCTTATTTACACAAACATGTCAATTCTCTTTAGGACTTGAGTTTATTTGTGATGTTCACGATGACAGAGATGAGAAGGAAGCAGAAAGGCATCCATCACTGGAATTATTAATGTATAGCTGGAAAGAGAAAAAAATCCATTTATCTAGCACAGGGTATAATTAAAATACATGTTAAGGAATTTAGGATTCTATGTGCAATGTATTTTCCAATTAATGAATTACCCATAGACCTTAATATTTACATATATTTGCATCAAGGTTATTCTTAAAAAGATTCCATGACATTATTGAGCGGAAAATATGAATTTCACCAGATAGCCATAAGTACAGGGTAGGAAATTAGTGACAGTAGACAATGATATTATCCATTATATTTAAAAAAACTCTCTAAATTAGATTATATTATATGCATATATTGGGGGTAGGGGTGAACTTTAGTTAATGGGGACATATTTCTGAAACACTTTCAACTCAAACTCAGCTAAAAGAATGGATTAAGTCAGAATTGTCAGTTCTGTGCAGTTTATTAAATTATGAGCTAACATTACATTAGACGAATATATATGTTATAACCATGCAATGAGAAGGTAAGCACTCTCTCATGAACAGAACCCAAGCTGGTGCCGATCTGGGGTGATGTTACAGAACTCCACTACATGAAAAGATGTGGAGCCGTTTGCAGTGAAGAAAATGATTTAAAGATGCTGGTGTGTGACATCACGGTGGAACTCTTTGCCAGGCATGCTGTCATCCAAGACCAGAGTTGTGAAAGTAAAGGAGTGGAGTGTCACCAGTATCAGCAGTAAAACAGGACCTGAAGGTTTTGCCTCAGTCTCAGCTTCTATTGTGCTGCGTATGAATAAGAACATAAAGAACGGCCCTTACAAACCAAAGTGATGAAACTGCAGAAAAATGTCTAAAAGTACATAGAGGGACATACAGGGTAGAGACTGGGATAAGTTATAGTGTAATTTCCGTATTTATTATGAGAGTAATCCAGAGAGAATCTGAGGTTTCAGGATCACCATCCATTTTTCTTCCACCCTTAACACACATGACAAAGAAAAGTGTGATTTCTTGTTTATTGTTTATGTTGGTTGAATGGCTGCACGTTAATAACATGGTGTGCTCTCCTGCCCTGAAAACTCCCCCTCTTAACTAAATCCAAACAAATGGTTAAATACAGTTCATATGTTTTAATGTTTGTCTGCATTAGAGAAATTTACCTAATCAAATAAAAGTCTACAGAATGGAGGCTACGCACTGGAGTGTCGGAAATAGAGGAATCGGGGGGGGGGAATTAATAGCGTGTTCCGAATATTTTATTATCATTTTGCGAGTGACTGTAGCCAAGTTGCTGCACATGCAGAATGTGTGAATGAAATACATACCTTGCAAAGATTATAGTCCTGTCTTTTTTGGTTAGTTGTGAAACTCGATTCAACTCAATTTATTTTCCTATAGCGCCTTTCACAACAGAATCATGCCAAGGCGCTTTACATGGAGGTGTTGTGATACATTACAACACCATTAGAGAGGGTAATACAAAATGGGAAAAAGGAGACTAAGGTCTTATTTTAAATGATGAAATCTTAATTACTCAAAAGTAATTAAAAATCTGTCATACATTGCATCCTTTCGCGGTGTGTCTGTTTTGCTCATCGCAATGTCATGATAAAACAGCTTACAAAATTACTCTTTCCCCATTGGGGTACTGAGATTGTGTCCTTACTTTAATAAATATTTTGATCGAGTTAGCATTAGTGTAATATTTGTTTGCTGATATAAAAAAATATTAGTAACATACATGTAATTCTCAGGTTCTGTTTTCAGGAACAAGAACCAAGACTAAAAAACACATGAAAGCAAAAAGAAAAATTTAGTTTGTGAGATTATTATTTGGGGGGTATTTACTAAGTTACTACTGAAGTACAACTCTTGAACAAACATAGAGGCTACCTGAGATTACAGATGCACCATGATTCTTTAATGATGAAAGAACATGACATCAGTCTTTCACATTATTCATTATTTGTGCCTTCAGTAGATCACAAATGTTTACAGAATTCACAGATATAGTAATAAATATAGTAACTGCTTAGGATAAAACATCCGTCACGATTCATTAATGATGAATTAACATGAGATCAGTATGTAATTAAGACTTTGAAGTAAATTAATACATAATTAAGAGCATAATACTGTATTATTTGTGCCCAGTAGTTATAAAGGGGTTTAGTAAAATAAATTCCAAATGAAAGGTGTCATATCTGATATGTGTCATATCATATATGAACAGCCAACATATTCATCTGCTATCATAAAGCCACCTTCTCCACACTACATTCACCGTATGGCTCCTGCCCCCCCCCCCCATTTGGAGGCAATTCCCACAAATATAATATCTATTACATACCTTGTGCTCAAATCTTGCGTAGTTACAGAAACAGGACTTTCATTTGTGCGTATGTCAGTTATCCCACGTTTACAGAATGAAAATCATTTGACTCCTCAACTATTCTTAAAATTTTTCAGTTCACTTTTTTATAATTCATGGTTCACTTTTTTATAATTCAAGTTCTAGATATATGATACAATGTGAGGACTGTATTTAAAGGACAAGATGAGCAACACATGATTCGCTCTGTGTAATTAGACTTTTGGGAACACACAATAAAAATTTTACTCTTGTCTTGTTTACATTTACCCTAATTCATCACTACTACAGCTATAAAACCTAAATACTGACATCAATTCCAGCAGCACTACAGAGGACTCGCCAAGCATTCTAAATGCCAGGAGCAGAATGAGGCCAGAATGATCTAAATCTTATTCTGCTGCCCTGCTCCAAAAAAAGTGTAAGATCCATATTCATCAATGTGCTTTTTTCAAAACTGCTTAAAAATTGACAATGTATGAATTACAGACAGTTTTGGAGTCGTTTGTATTTGTCTCTATACAGTAAGCATCATTGTAACCATAAGCCATAAACATACTCTGGAAAACATTATATGGCAGTTTTATTAATGTTATTTTTATTTCACTCAGTAAAAAATGTGTTCTTTGCTTGAGTCATGCTACTCTCCAAATGGAATTGTTTATATGCCTTGCCTCTTAAATAAATTGTGCTCAAAGGAAAATGCCTGCAGGCTTGGATTGTACTACAAGAAAGACTCTAAATTGGATATACTTCATTATGACCTCCAATCTACCCTTGTTTATGTCATTGTTTTGACTGAATAATTCAGAATTCAGTACTGGAAACACATTTCAGGAATTACTGAGACTGAAAATATGACTGTGTGAGTCTCCACTAAATGGAGTTTCTGTCCTTTATCCGAGCACATAATGTACAGGAAGCCATTCTTCCTGGTGGTCTTGCTTGTGCATTACTTTATAGACGATAGTTTTGCAGTCCATCCACAGTTTCTAAATAGGATTCGAGTCAGGTCTTTTTCACCTAAAGTCATTCATACTTCTTATTCTTAAACTCTTAATATTCTAAAAGTTTATTTTGGTTTTGTTCTTGTACCTTTTTCTTGGAGCATTATATGCAGTTACAGTGAAGGTGTGAGACCTGCGTTCAGGTAGCTCTAAAAACACCATTACTCCTCTGAATTCTGCTTTGAACATGTGGACTGATAATTTATATGACAATATAATTTATGACAGACGTTTGCTATGAAAGTGCTACTTCGGCTAGTACTTCTCAGAGGGAAGACATTTTGGTACTCGCAATTATTATTTAACTGGTGTCCGAACAACTAGCTAATTTATTTACAAAAAGGTGTAGTGTTTAAATTGCTGATTTCACTGTTTTCATTGTGGTTCTTTAACAAGTAATCAAATTAATCATTTTAGAATATCCTTTAGATATGCATACTGTGGCTTCTCTTATGCACACTATCTAGTTCTGCATGTATGTTAAATCTTACTCATTTAATTTGATTAGAATTTTCCACTCATTCAGGCTGATTTTTATTAAAATTGCTTTCATAAGAGGGGAATACATATGCTTTTAGTGCCAGTTTGTCGCCACCACAGACACTTCTTTGGTAGTGCAAAAACTGCTTTTTTACACTTTGCAGTCAACAATATATAGGTGAATATGTAGAAATGATCAAATTTGTAGACAAATTGTCCCAAAACTAAATCAATGCCACTTAATGGCAGCAAAAGGAAGGGTGACTGCAGATGACATTTGACCTTGTGAATGTGATAACTCAAAGAGTATTTGATGGTCTTAGGTTCTTGGATTTGATTTATTAAGTGCTTCCTAAAAACATTGTGTGAATGACATCTATACCCATTGGCAGATTTAGGTATGGATGACATGGACAGCCACCCAGAGTAACAGCTTGTTGAGAGTTGCACAGGGTGCCCGCACAAAAAAAAAAAAATCTTAATGGTGACATTTGCACAATCAGTTTTCTATCACTCATTTGCGCATCATATCAATGGTATTGTGTCAGCGTGTGGGTTAATTATCCTTGTTGGAGTGGGTACCTTGGTTCTAGTTTGTGAGCTATGCAGGCTACCACTCATAAGGGAGTGGGCAGGTTGGGTTGACCTCCGGTCGCTCCACTGGAAGCCCAAGGTAGGGTGAGCAGAGGAATTCATCGAGTAATACACCTCTAACTTTGTACATTACTAATGCAATTAGTAAAATCAGTCACACTACTAAATGCTCCCAAATATACCACAACATATTCATAATACTCTGAATTCATCAAGAATAGTATAAAGCCAGTCTTCACACCACGAAGGTGAACTTGTTTAGTTATAGGTGAATCTTGGTTGACAGGGTTGACATTTGTGCTTGAGTGTCAAATTAAGACAAATGAATAAGAATAGGTCTAAGCCATCAGGTGTTCAGCTTAGAATAAGAGGGGAAAAAAGAGGTGAAACGCACAAAAGATAATGGTCTGCAGGTATGTCATCTATTCAATATTATGCACGTAACAAAAAAGGCTAGTATAACACTTGTTGTCATGCCCCGCTCGTCCGCTCCTCCCGTGTGCCACGCCCCCTGATTACCCACGTGTGATTCCCTGATTGTCTCCAGCTTTGTCTAATTAGTTTGCTCAGTCTTGTCTTTTTAAGTCCTGGTCTGACTTGTTTCCCCTGTCTGTCATTGATGTTAGTTGGTGTTGCTGCGCTGTGTTTGCCTGTCTCCTGTTCCCCGCTGTCATTAAACCCCGTTTGCCCCGTATCCTGTTGCCCTGCCTGCTTCCTGCCCGCTCACCAGCACGCACGATCGCCCGCCTTGGTGCCCATCGTGACACCTGTATGTTTGCAAATAGTGTAATAATTTGATTCGCTTTCATATAATTTTTTTATTTATATATACCAATGTGATGCCATGAAAAATTTGATATTGGCCAACCCTGGTGTAGGGGGGCTAGAGATAGAGGTTGGGGATGTTGGAGGAGAAAGACTTAGATGGGGGAGAAGGAGTCATCCAGAGAATTAGTTGTCATTGTGCAGACAGAATCCAGTTGATTTAGAGTATCTTGTAGGTCTTCACTTGAAAGAAGGAGATGGTAAGGATGAGGACATATCTCACATATCTCAATCTCCTTTTAAACCATTAGTAAATTAACAAGTATTTTTTTTAAAGTGCTTTATAAATAAACTTGACTTGAATTGACATGACATCATTATTTTCTATACAATGTGGATTCAAAGGTGAGCAAACACTGCTATTTTGATTTTAAGATTTTCAGGAGAAATGCATTATGCAGTTTTTAAGGTGGAGAGAGAACTTTTAAGCACAAAAATAATCACACAGATGTTGTTTAAGTCATGCAGCTCTTTTGTGCTTTTTTCCAAAAGTGCTGATGAAGATCCCTGGACGATTCCTTTCTATGGGTAACGCAGACCTGTCCACTCGGTCACAATGTACTTAACCTGATGTTCCTCAGGAAATATCCCGCTGTATGCAATAAGTTATAAATATTTAATCTCAAGCCATAAAGTGTCTCGAAAGTAAGTACATTGTGAGCTTCATACTCCCAAGGAAAAACCTTGTGCAAATTGTTCTGATACAAATTTTCCAAAGCTATAGCTTGTTGGTCAGGAAAATCATATATTTTCTATGGATTTTTTATCGAATAATCTTTCTTAACTCATTGATTCCTGTCACAATTATTTCACTCAGTCCACCATTGTATTATTTCAAATATGATACCCAGGATACATATTAACGACACCAATCCATCCATCCATCCATCCATCCATCCATCCAACAATCTTTTAGCCACTTGTCCTGGTTGCCAGAACTGCACAGCCAAATCATTTCATCCTCCATACACCAAGCTAGTCAGTTTGTAAACAATATATGATATTTTTTTCTTGACTTGCCTCTTGCTCCAAAGAAAAACCAAAACAAATCAAGGTTAAAGTCACTATAAATATAACCATGTCATTAGAAGCCTGAATATTAATTTAATGTTATTTTTCCATTTCAGGAATGCTTACTTTTTAAGTTCAGCAGAGCTTTGTAATTTAAGCTTGCACATATAAACATACACCCTGCGCAATGCCGTCACGTCCAGCCCCGCCCTGCTTGTCTGATCCCTGCGTTTCCCTCGGACGTGGCTTCTAATCTGTCGCTCCTGAAGCTTGTTAGTCTTAGCTCTTGTTTAACCAGCCACAGCTGCCTTGTGTTTATTCCTCTGTTAGTCATGTATACTAGCATCTCTTAGTCCTGTGCTTGTTGTTTGATCATTGTTGCCTGTCCACGTCTACAGTCTGCCCTGTGTAGCGCAATAAACCTTCCCTGTGAGGGATTTCCTGGCAGAGGCTGCATTCTCGGTCGATTTTTTTTTTTGTGTGCAGACGTGACAAATGCATCCACCCGCATATTTAAAATAATCCAGTGAATCCTGGTCTACAGTGCTTCAGTCCATCACCGTGCTCATGTTAAATCAGGTAAAATCTCATTGTGATACCCTCACACACAATCCCCAACACCCACATGCAATCCCTAATCCCCAGTATGTTTTAAGACTCACAAAGGAGGTCATATTACCCAGGGAAAATACACATGAACACAGGAGTGGACAGATGAATCACAGACCAAAGAAACAATTATGCATCACGTGCACACATGAAAAAAAATAACGAATTCTGACCCTTTTTACCATCCCATCATCCTGCTGACAGCTGAACCTGTTTGATGAACCTTGAATGATTTGTGTCTTAATTCTCTGTTTTGCCAACTGCTTTGCATGAGTGGGGTTCCTATCTTAATTCTAAGGTATGACTTTTGTTTTATCTCCGATATGCCAGCAAAACGGCAAACATTAGGTTACATTACTAAATTACATAGGTGGAATGTTGTGGGAAATGGTTTATATTATTTAAAATACTGGAAAATGCCAGGGAAAAAAAATAATAAACAACACGTTCAGATGTCATGGGTCTACACAAAACCCAATTCACAGGATTACTGAAAATAAAGGGAAAGCAGGACATACCCAAATAAAGAAATGCGGGGACAATGTCTGTTGCACGTCTTCATGGTGCAGATGTTCTTTCCTGCTTCCTGCATATTGCTAAGAACCAGTGTTTTTGAAAATAACCTAATGTCCAAGCAAACACATTCCAGGATCTCCGCAAGCCCCACAGTGACAACAGTGCACCTGAATCAAAGATGGTGCAGTTATGCAGCTGAAGGTTCCACTGAGAGAGGGAGGAGGCTGATGTTCTTCTGATTGTTGATGATGTATTCTCAAAGATCTAAAGTTAAACTGAAACAATACACGAGAAGGCTGTATGACTCATACATGTAAAAAAGTCCTATATCCCCATTGAATATGTCAAGATGAAACTAAAATCCATTCGCTTTCTGTTACAGTCTTCTACAAGCATAGCGATACACTTCTGCTAATGCAGATGTCTAAATGTGTTTGCAGTACGAAATATATACATACAAATCAATTTCTAGCCAATGCACAAGATACATCATTAAAAAACTAAATAAGAAAATGTGGATTGGTTTTTCATGCTTTGGTTCATGGCTTATACCAATACATTGAGATGATGCATGCTTAACAATATAAAGAACAAACTATTCAAGTAATGCTTTTTCATTTCAGTTTTCCTCTGTCAGTAATACACTGTTAAAGCTGAGGGATGAATGCCTCTGGGCTGCCTCCTTTCATTTCCGTTGCTCATTATCAAGCACCTCTGAAAATTCATGACAGCAGCTTTCTAGGAATTTCCCACACCTACTGTATGTTATAGAATGGTTGCCAGGCATACCTCACTGCTCACACATAAAAATGCATATTCACTGAAGTCAAACTAATGTCAGTGTAAAAACCTGTTTCTTTTCAATGGAGACCAGACCCACAGAACATGGTAAAAGGAACGACATGATTTTCTTTCCACCCGCATAATATTTTGTGTATGTGAACCAAGCAACATACAGAACTTTTTTTCTGCCTAACTTTTGCAAACCACAAGAACCAGGCCATTGCTTCCAGTTGCCCCCAACACAAATGGAAGCAGTGGTGGCCTAGTGGTTAGAGAAGTGCACTTTTAATTGAAAGATTGCTGGTTCGAATCCCCAACCTGCAAGGTACCACAGATGCTGAATTAGCTGCCCCCTGTTATGTCACAATGTCACATATGGCTTAAATGCAGAGAACACATTTCATAGTTATGCACTGTGGGGTGTCAACAATGAATCACTGATCTTCAAATATACAGAAAGCTCCCTATATGCTATTAACAAAATTAGGTACTATAGGGCATCATGTGGAGGTCCACGTGTGGTAATGGTTTATTCACAAAAAGCCGAAAAAAAAACTCGTAGTCATCAATCCATGAGAAATTGTATAGGGACAGAACTTTATCAGAATTGAAATCCGAAAAAAACTAATCACGAAATTGGGCACTAAATCATTAAACATAAACAGAACAAATCAGTGAGGGGATGCTCAGTATACAGGCAAAAGCACAATAGCTCACAGTGAACTGTCATGCAGTGAGTTTAATAATCAGGTGGGGAGGATTAAAGTAGGGTAACCATCCAATAATCAGGTGAGGATCAGGGTAGGGTAACCATCCAATGACCAGCTGAGGAGGATCAAGGTAGGGTAACCATCCAATGATCAGGTGAGGATCAGGGTAGGGTAACCATCCAATGATAAGGTAAGGATCGGGGTAGGGTAACCATCCATAACCAGATGAGGAGGATCAAGGTAGGGTAACCATCCAGTGATCAGGTGAGGATCAGGGTAGGGTAACCATCCAATGAGCAGGTGAGGAGGATCAAGGTAGGGTAACCATCCAATGACCAGGTGAGGATCGGGGTAGGGTAACCATCCAATGACCAAGTGAGGAGGATCAAGGTAGGGTAACCATCCAATGGACAGGTGAGGAGGATCAGGGTAGGGTAACCATCCAATGACCAGGCGAGGAGGATCACGGTAGGGTAACCATCCAATGACCAGGTGAGGAGGATCAGGATAGGGTAACCATCCAATGACCAGGTGAGGATCGGGGTAGGGTAACCATCCAATGGTCAGGTGAGGAGGATCAGGGTAGGGTAACCATCCGATGATCAGGTGAGGATCGGGGTAGGGTAACCATCCAATGACCAAGTGAGGAGGATCAGGGTAGGGTAACCATCCAATGATCAGGTGAGGATCAGGGTAGGGTAACCATCCAATGAGCAGGTGAGGAGGATCAAGGTAGGGTAACCATCCAATG
>JAODJX010000109.1:23429050-23443651 GCA_026776945.1 Isichthys henryi
CCAGGCGGAGACTCGAACCCGGGTCCCAGAGGTGTGAGGCAACAGTGCTAACCACTGCACCACCATGCCGCCCACATACATGCATATATAAGTAATTATATTTATTGGTATTTTCATAATTATTAATGCTTTAATTATTATAATGATTGATATTTTGATAGAATTAATACTAAGGTCCTAGGTTCTAATCCTGGTGTCCCTTGAATGTTGTTACTCTGCATTGTTTTTCAATGAATTTCCCCTGGCATCCACTAACCTTTTTGAGAATTTTGCT
This sequence comes from Isichthys henryi, assembly GCA_026776945.1. NCBI lineage: Eukaryota > Metazoa > Chordata > Actinopteri > Osteoglossiformes > Mormyridae > Isichthys > Isichthys henryi. The sequence continues at coordinate 23,429,325 of JAODJX010000109.1, forward strand.
TTTTAGTATAATTTTTAATGACAGAAGGATCCTCTTCATCCATTCTTTTATGTAACCGAAAGGTAAATAAGCAACATAATTTGTAATTAAATGAATTTTGCACTTTACATAATAATTTTATACTGGAACTTTTATAGCTCAATCTGCAAATTATATTTAACCACCCTAATGATGAAGCAGCATAGTATGTCATTAAAATATTGCCTGTTACAATCTATGCAATATTAAATTCTCAGCTAAGAGTTAGAAAATTGTGTGTGGTTATTTTATAAAATAAAGTGACAAATTTGTAGGCTATGCATAACATAACTGCAACTCATCATATCTATTATCATTCCAAATTTGACCTTATGATGAGTTCTCTGATTTATTCTCATTCATTTATAAATCCATGTCACGATCATTTTTGCTCCAGGCTGGTGTGGAGGCAGTGATTCACACACGTTTTAGCACCTTCAAAACAGTGACTCGTGCTTGTATTTTTCACACAGTGATGTTATTTCTGATATCCACAACAAGCCTGTAGTCTAATCCAGAAAGTCCAGGGTACAAGGTAGGAGAACCATGGACAGGATGTCAGAAGGCAAGTATTCGCCCACAGAGAAAATTTTAGAAATGCCAATTTTTGGAAATCACAGTTTTTGGACTGGGAAAGGATACTGCACTAGCTGGAAGATACCCAACTGAACACAAGGACACTATGCAAACACTACATCGATGCACACTGAGCAAGGAGTGTTGAACCCACAACCCTGGAGTACACCACACCAACACAAAAAGAATTTCTTTAAATAGAGCCACCAAACAGTAATGGATCTGATGGTTGTGGGAATGTGACAACTACATAAATAAGTAAAGAAACACAGACAAATTAATTCACTTTTAAAGAATTAAAAGTGAGGTTAGTAATTGTGATTATCATGCAGTATGTTTCAGAATGCTGAATACAGAAAGATATATTTCTTATAGCATCAGTAACAGTAGAGTATAAGGAAAACCTGAATGTTGTTTTTCGTGGTGGTACAAAGTGACAGTAACTGTAGTCTGACAGAGTGTGTTCTTTGCCCGTAGCCGCACTTGCTTTTCAAGTGTCAGTCCTGAAGTCTCTGTCCGTCCTGTTTGCCGCACTCCCCATGCCCAGTCAATCTATCGGCATTTTGTCGGAGAGAATCAGTCCTCAGCCCTGTTGGGAATTAGTAATAGAAGGTGCTTGCTTTCCATTTCTCCCCACCTGCTAACATTAATATTGAAGCGTAAAGCTAAATTGATTCAATTAAACTCAGCACATACTGCATCTGTATAGCAACACAAATGAACCAGTCTTGCAATACAATGACTGAATCACTTTGAGGTGGTTTGACTCTGATTTCTGGTATGGAGCAAGGCACAGGCCTTTAATGGATTGTCACGGTTTGTCAGGCAAGAGAATGGCTAATGGAAGGCAAATCTTCACATGCTGCTGCGAACTGGCAGTATAAAAACAAAGAGTTTTGGTTTACAGGCTCTGTGGGAATTATAGACTCAGTGAATGTTTGAGATGCAGTGATAAGCTGGAGTAAATGTTTTGGAGAACATGAGCAGGGGAACTCTGAAGTCTGACATCAGTACAGGGGCCACAAGCCTCTATACAGCTCAAGTCGCTCATTAGCCCTCTTTGTTTTTCCGGCTCTTTACTCTCAGTCACTCACAGGCTCGAAAGCCTTTGCATTTTATGTCTTACTATCTTCAGCTTATGCTATGACAATCCACCAGTCTCAAAATCATTTAAGAAAATCTAATTCCTTGTTATTGTACCCAATGAGACTTGGCGATAGGGCTCTGGGGGTGGATGAGATTCGCCCTGAGCTCTTGATGTTGTTAGGCTGTCTTGGCTGACACGCCTCTTCAACATTGCGTGGACGTCGGGGACGATGCGGAACACTGGACCGTCTTTTTACCCAGACAAGGATGCTGGAGTGTTCTTGGAAGTTTGCCCATCCAGTCTACATGTGTTGTGCGGATTTGGAAAAGACATACGACCGTGTCCCTGGGGGGGGGGTCCTGTGCGGGGTGGGTGCTCCAGGAGTATGGGGTGCGAGGTCCATTGTAGTGGGCCATCAGATCCCTGTACAAATGGAGCAAGAGTTTGGTTCACATTACCAGCAGCAAGTCAGACTTGTTCCCGGTGCATGTTGGATTCCGCCAGGCCTGCCCCTTGTCACCAATTCTGTTTGCAGCTTTTACGGACAGAACTTTCCTAGGGAGAGTTTCCCAAAGACACCTTAATGCTATGTAATTCGTAAGTTCCATGTTAATAGATAGAACTTACGAATGACGTAGTGTTAAGAAGGCTTTGGGAAACTCACCCCTGGTTAGCAGGTCTGTTTCCAAACAGACCATGATATTAGTTTTTAGGGCAGCCAGAACCGCTTTTATTTAGCTTTCTTTTTGACTTCCTGTATTCATTTTCATTTTTTTAGTCCTGTTCATAACTTGCTGTGTTATCCTGATCATCGCTGCCTTCTCCTATTCACTGCACATTGTAAACTTTAGCTTAGACTCTAGCACTGCCTCCTGACGTCACGCGCTGCCAACTCTGGCCCAGCCAGAAAAATGAGCTCCGGCCTGAATATATGAATGAACACAACCACTGGGCCGGAATGTCATCATCTAATTAAAAATAAACAGCAATGCGATTGACAAATGTTAAGCAACACTAGGTTGAAATGTAAAAGAGTAGGAGGTATGAATATTTGCTGTAACACATAAAAGTCAAAAGTGTCCATGACTAAATGTACTTAAGTACTGAACCGGTATATGAGAGTAAATTTGCTGGCATATGAAAAATATACTATACTGTAGTAACAGAGTAAGTGTACTTTGTTACTTTCCACTACTGGTGGCCAGGGGGGAAGGGGGTTTGGGTTGGGGTCCTGAGGATTGTGTCATTGTTTTTTGCAGATGATGTGGTCCTGTTGGATTCTTTGGGCTATGACCTGCTGAAGGCACTGGCACAGTTTTCCGTTGAGTATGAAGCAGCCAGGATGAGGCTCAGCGCCTCCAAGTCTGAGGTCATGGTTCTCAACTGGAAAAAGGTGGATTGCTCTGTCCTGGGTGGGGATGGGTTGCTTCCCCAAGCAGAGGACTTTAAGTTTCTTGGGGGCTTGTTCGCAAGTGAAGGAAAAAGGAAGAGTGAGATGAATGCAGCATAAGCAGTAATGTGGAGGCTGTACTGTTCTGCTGTACTAAATCCATGTTCCTAACCCTCAGCTATGGTTACAAGTTTCGGCTAGTGACTGATAAAATGACAGAAATTAGCAGAAATTAGTTCTCTTTGCATGGTGTCTGGACTCAGGCTAAGAGACACAGTGAGGAGCTCAATGTAAAGCCACTGCTCCTCTGTATGAAAAGGAGGCAGTTAAGGAGGTTCAGGCATCCATCAAAGAAACCTCCCTGGGGAAGTGTTTTGGGCATGTCCAACTGGGAGGTGACCCTGGGACAGATCCTGGACACTCTGGAGAGATTATATCTTTTAGCTAGCCTGGGAAAATCTTGGTATTCTGCCGGAGGAGCTGGAGGAGGTAGTTGGAGTGAGGGAGGTCTGTGCTTCCCGGCTTTGACTGCTGCCCCTGTGACCCAGCCCTGAATAAATAAACTGTGAGAATAAAATGAAATGAATGACTGTGTGTCTTGTGATAGACTGCCCTCCCATCTAGGTTGTACCTTCCTTTTATATAATAGGTTCCAGCCCCACCCCACAAGGGTAGGGGATTCTATCATATTTTTTACTGGAAGTAGCACCAAACATTATTACAACTCAGCCACAAAGTGGTAGGCCACGTAAAATCACAGAGTGGGGACATCGCATGCTGAGACGCACAGTGTGCAGAAGTCGCCAACTGTCTGCAGAGTCAATAGCTACAGACCTCCAAATTTCATGTGGCCTTCAGATTAACTGAAGAACAGTGCATAGAGAACTTCATGGAATGGGTTTCCATGGCAGAGCAACTGCACCCAAGCCTTACACCACCAAGTCCAATGCAAAGCATCAGATGCAGTGGTGTAAAGCACACCGCCACTGGACTGTAGAGCAATCCCATGGACGAGTCTGGGTTTGGTGGTTGACAGGAGAACAGTATTTGCCTGACTGCATTGTACCAAGTGTAAAGTTTGGTCGAGGGTGGATTATGGTGTGGGGTTGTTTCTCAGGGGTTGGCCCCTTAGTCCCAGTGAAAGGAACTTTTAATGCTGCAGCATTCAAAGCCATTTTGGACAATGTCATGCTCCCAATTTCGTGGGAACAGTTTGAGGATGGTCCCTTCCTGTTCCAAGATGACTGTGCACCAGTGCACAAAGCAAGGTCCATAAGGACATGGATGAGTCTGGTGTGGAGGAACTTGACTTGCCTGCATAGAGTCCTGACCTTAAACTGATAGTACACCTTTGGGATGAATTACAGCGGAGACTGTGTCTGACCTCAGAAGTGCTCTTCTGGGAGAATAGTCAAAAATTACCATAAACACACTCCTAAACCTTGTGGACAGCCAAACAGTAAAGGTGGGCCAACTCCATATTAAAGCCTACCTACTGTATTAAGAATGGGATGTCATTAAAGTTCATGTGTGTGTAAAGGCAGGTGTCCCAATAATTTTGGCAATATAGTGTATTACATTGTAGGGACCAAATGTCCCCACAATTTAATTAAAACCTATAATTTCTGACATAATTATTTTAGTTTCCACATGGGGGAACTCAGTTTTATAAAAATCTTCTTTTCTTTTCTTCTTATTTTGTTCGGGGACTAATGGTTAAGGTTAGGACTTGGTAGGGGTTATTTTTGGGATTAGAGTTTTGCCCCTAGAAATCAATGGACAGTCCCCACAAACATATGGATAGAAAAGTGTGTTTGTGTGCGTGTGTGTGTGTGTGTGTGTGAGAGAGAGAGAGAGAGAGACTATGTGTAACAGTACTTCTGGTGACTGGAGACTGTATTCATGTTGGATTTGCGACTTTATAATTATTTTCAGAAGAATGGTTGGAAGGGGTTGTGAGTAGAGGCTTAGTTATATCCTCTGTATGAGAGGCAATCAGAACTAAGGCCTTTCTTAACAATCCCATTGTATCATGGAATCTCCACTACTGGAAGACTAAAGGATCCAATGTGTCAGGAAAAAGCAACCTGTGGAAAGACAGAATACAGAACAGAATGGCCTGTGACTCTATCCTGATTGGAACTTGCCTTTCATTCTACTTTCCTTTGTAACCTAGGAAATTTATTCTTACTTCTCTTTAATCCCTCAGTGCCTATATAAACCAGAGGAACATATTTAAAAGGTACTTATTTCAGTTGTCTGTTTCAATACAAAGACATTATGATAGGGGTCGTCATGGTGGTGCAGTGGTTAGCACTGTTGCTTCACACCTCTGGGACCCAGTTTCGAGTCTTCGCCTGGGTTACATGTGTGCGGAGTTTGCATGTTCTCCCCATGTTGTCGTGGGATTTCCTCCAGGTGCTCCGGTTTCCCCCCACAGTCCAAAGACATACTGAGGCTAACTGGAGTTACTAAATTGCCTGTAGCAGTGCATGTGTCTGTGAATGGTGTGTGAGTGTGCCCTGTGATGGGCTGGCCCCCCATCCTGGGTTGTTCCCTCGTGCCCATAGGCTCCAGATCCCCCATGACCCAGTAGGATAAGTGGTTCGGAAAATGGATGGATGGATGGACATTATGATATAATATAATGATGCTGCACCGGCCAAAACTATTTGCAATAAGAGTGAATCTTTCTCATGACTCACTTTCTTTCCATTTTCCTTTTTATGGTTTATGGTCATAGACGTAGAGAACCAAGACTAATAAACTCTTACACACCATGCCATAGCCTTTTCCAGTTACTGACCAGTGTTTATACCTTCCATTTTCACTTAGTGTTTCTTTGCATTTCATTTTTAATAGGACAAGTGCATGTTTCATTTAGGTCTAAGAGAAATAATCATTTGATGCAACCAAATTTCATATGGATATATTGCGTCCTTGCATTTTTCTGTACTTTCATAACCAATTTATCATTTATGAAAAAAGGTCAGTCTTTTAAATCTGAGCAGTCCAGACTGGATAAAGCTCAGAAATTCATGGGTTATAATCCACAAAGGTCTCCATCAGCCTTCTTTATATGATGTGCGTTACCTTTCACCGTTAAGTATTAAATATGTGTTGCAGTTATGATTAAACATGTTTATTTAACTATTCTGTCTGATGTGTCTGTTATAATCTATAAGGTGTTTCTTGTGTACATTTGTTTGGCCCTCATTGATAGAATAATAAATAATTTGATAATATCTTTATTGTCTTGTTATGAATTTATTATTGAACGTCATGCAGTCCTCTCATTATTTGGTGTAGTCATACAGTATGGTCATGTGGTGTAACCAAAAATGGAAGGAATTAAATTAAATCCTAAATTACATTTTTAAGTACTATACAGCCATGTCTCACTCCTGCTTTTCGTTGTATTTAATTGGCTAGGCTAGTTACCTGGATTAACCTGTTCCTTCAGTGTGAGGGATTGTGTACTTAATCTCCAATTATTCAGTGCAGTGTTTCCCTGCTTATCCCCGTGTGCCTGAGTGTCCTCTTGTCCTCACATACAGCCCAGAAAGTATGTGTCCCGCTCCCCTTCTGACTGTTTGTGCCTGTAAAGTTAATCCCTGACTCTGCACAAGTGCCTGTGCCATAAGTTCATAAGCTGTAAAGGAAGCTGTAACATGGCAGTCATTGTGAGAAAATGGAATTCATTTATAAACAGTTGATACATTCATAATTTAAATGTAAAATATCTTGTAAAAATTAAGTTATCAAAAGGGTTAAAATGCCCGAGTTCTTCAAAAAGGTTAAAATGTTAAAAATGGGTTGACAAGGTTAAAACCTTTAAAATGAAAATGAAACTTGTCTGGGTTGTTCATCTATCTTTAATCCGTGATCTACCTGTTGAGCCTTTTTTGCTCATGACTGATTAGTTATGTCTGCAGAATTCAGAAGGAGAAACTTTAAGACGAATGCCTCATTCTCAGTGACACCACTACAGAGGAATCATCGTATCTGATAGTCCTTATTGACATTTCCCGTTTTTCAGGTAGACCATGAGCATTTGATGTCTATAATGTTGAATATGTTTTCTGTACTGTAATTTGCGTTTTATTAACATATCGAATGGATGTTAATCCCGGTATATTGCTAACCAGCTAGCTAAAACTTCTGCCCCAGTGGCAGGGACAGAACGACATGAGGTCAGCATGAGTTCAACACATATTGTCTATATTTTTTTCATGTTAAGTTCTGTAAGATGCATATACAGTATTAGGTTTTTGCTTTGCTTGTTTGAGTGATTCATTACTTATTCATCTGTCTGTTCATTCCTTAAGTGAATATCTACAACAGAAAATAGGTAATATGAAGAGACAAATTTGTTCTATATTTTAATTTATTTTCAGTACATTCTCGCTTTTCAATTTGTTTGTTTATTGGTTAATAGACCATTTTTATACTTACCTGTCACATTTGATTTTACCCTTTTTAAGAAAAGTGAGAAATGTTAATGCCGATTTTTTTTTAACATAACTTTGTACCTATGTAGATACTTTTGAAAATAATACATCGGTGACGCTATCACAGAGGAAGCATCATGTCCTCATTTACATTTCCCCTTTTTCAGGATGTTACACATGCCTCTCCTTTCACTCCCAGGACAAACTCCATGATTTTCAACTTTGGCTTCCATCCCCGACTTTAAACCTCATCTAGAGTATTAGTTACATATTTGGGTCCCCTGTTCCCACTCTCACGCCACATGACACATTTCAAGGGCATATACAGTAAAGTAATCTTATAAATAAAAAAATCTTAAATTCACTAAATTTCATATTTTTGTCACATTCTTCCACAGCAAACACACCCATCCATGTCTTTATGGATCTTGCTTTGTGCACCGGGACGCAGTCATGCTGGAACAGAAAGGGCCTTCCTTTCCCAAACTGCTCCCACAAAGTTGGAAGCATATAATTGTCTAAAATGTCTTGGTATTCTGAAGCATTAAAAGATTCCTTCATTGGAACTAAGGGGTCTAGCCCAACCCCTGATAAACAACCTCATACCATTATCCCTCCTCAACCAAACTTTTCAGTTGGTACAGGGCAATCAGACTGGTAGTGATCTCCTGGCTTCCACCAAACCCAGACTCATCCATCAGACACCCAGAAAGAGATGCGTGATTCTCCACTCTACAGAACATGTTTCCACTGCTCCAGAGTCCAGTGGCGGCATGCTTTACCAGCACTCCATCTGACACTTGGCATCGTGCTTGGTGATGTGAGGCTTGCATGCAGCTGCTCAGCTATGAAAGCCCATTCCATGAAGCTCTCAGTGCAGTTTTTGTTTTGGGGTTAATGCCAGAGGAAGTTTAGATCTCTGTACCCATTGAGTCAACAGAGCTTTGGTGACTTTTACACACTATGCACCTCAGCCCTCGGTGACCCCTCTCTGTTACTTTATTTATTTTCTTTTGTGCCTAAACACTTCTGCTTTACAATAATACCACTAACAGTTGACTGTGGAATATCTAACAGGAAAGAAATTTCACAACTGACTTATTGTAACGGTGGCATCCTATGACAGTATCATGCTTAAATTCACTGAGCTCTTCAGAACAACCCATTCTTTCAAAAATGCTTCTAAGCCTGACTGCATGGCTAGGTGCTTAATTTTATTCATCTGTGGTAATGGGTCTGAATGAAGCACCTGAATTCCATGATTAAGAGGTGCGTCCCAATACTTTTGTCCATAGAGTGTACAGTTAAAATATTTTAACACATTTCTTATTTTTTAAAATTGTCATTTTCAAAAACAAATCTGTCATTGTTCTCTGGTTGAGAAATTAGTTGGATTCTCCTAAAGCCTGTCTATCTCCCAATATGAGGCATAACAAATCAAGTAGAAGTGTGTGGATATTTTCAATGAAAACAATTTCCTTCACAAATCTTCTCTGGTGAGCTGGATATGGGTAGGACAATGAGCAGAATCACCCAAGCAGCACCAATCTTTAATCCTGGCCTGGAGTGTGTAATATTTAAAATGACCATAATTGTATGACATTACCCAATTATAGCACAGTACAAATCACATGTATTCTCTTCATGACTCGTATTCTATCTCTTGTTATTTGAGTATTTGAGTAAAGTAGTGTGTCATGTACTGTATACTGTATGCTGTCTGATTTTATTTCTTTAAGCAGACTATAACATTACAAGGTCGCAATGTGAAAAAGCAAAAACCCATTTAGTACTGCATGGCACCATCTGGCATCAGCTTGAAATGCAGGACTCGTTATTGTTAATGTATGTTATAACTTATGTGATATTTATGCTGAATGGTTACCAGAGGTATAATATATGGCCCAAGAAACACGGCTCCTAAATATATTAAAATGTGAAGTGCTTTAATGTGTAGGCAATGGATTTTTTGTGAGCCATTAAGGACCATTGGGGTCTAATGACAATTTTCTTGCCTTACATTCTTTGCAGGGATAATAATAAAATATTAATATTCATTATTATTATTTTTCAGAGGATAAGACTGCTGACAGGCCTTCCACATTAATTAGCATTTTGTAATTTAAGAATAACATCCTTCATGACAGATTAACCTTGCTAGAGTATAACATTTCCACTCAGAAAGTCCAAAAACAATTTGGAAGAATGCAAAGGATTCTGGGGCTGGATGGAGCGCTTGCATCATCTGAGCCTCATGTTAAGAACAGGATGATATTAACACCGATGATGTGATTTTAAGAAATTACCTTAGTGTTTAAAATAGTGCAGAAAATAATTAGGCTGTTTTCTGCGGGAATTTAGCTATATTACTCAAACCTATGGTGCATGGCTAATCTTAACTTACCTAAAGTTAATGCATTAGTAAGCAGAGTAGTTATTTACATTTTAATGGAGCTAACAGAGAAAAAATAGAAGTAAATTAGTCTATTCACATGATACTTTGATCGAACTCTCCATTCATCTCCCACAAATAGAGATACAATACAGGATATGACAGATTTTTAAATATTAATATTCTACATTACCTGAGATGGGCTGGCCCCCCATCCAGGGTTGTTCCCTGCCTCGTGCCCATTGCTTCCAGGATAGGCTCCGGACCCCCCACAACCCAGTAAGGATAAGCGGTTTGGAAAATGGATGGATGGCATTCTACATTATTTGAGAAAAAAAAGCATAAATATTCTAATCAGATACATATTCATATCAGTATATGACATCATTGCTTATCAACCAGGCCATACCCTTAGAAGAATGTCCTTCAAAGTACACAGGAAGAAATTTAAGTGTATATATTAAGTATACTAAGACCAATTTATTAATCTACCTAAAGCACCTTTGATTATATGAAGCATTTGACTGGTGCTTGATCCCTTCCCTCAAACGTCCTGTGTCAAACATCCACCCATCTGCTTATCCTGATCAGGGTCCCAGGGGTCCTGGAGCCTATTCGAAGTAGTGTAGGTCACACAGCAGGGGTGTACTCTGGATAGGATGCCAGTCTGTCAGAAGGTACACATACACACACACACACACACACACAGGTTTGTAATTATATCTTTGTGGGGACTCTCTATTCATTTCTTTGGGGAAAACTTTAATCCCAACATGACGACTTTAACTCCTACCCAACCCTAACCTTAACCATAAGTAACCAAACAAAATACAAGACTTCTGGCATTTTTAGTTTTATTTTATTGCATTCACAGATCTTTCTGGGGACCTGAAAAATGGTCCCCACAATGTCAAAATAACAGGTTTGTATTACATTGTGGGGAACATTTGGTGATATAAACATAATACAGAAACACACCCACTCATACATGTGCAGTTTAGAGGTACAGATCAACCAAACTCCATTTCTTTATAGTCTTGGAGGAAAATGCAGTACCAGACTGGGAACCCTCACATCCCAGTCCCTGCAGGTGTGACACAGCAGTGCTACCTACTGAGCCACCATGCAGCCCTCTATTGAACATGCAGCATTAAAATAAACCGGGCTAGAAGATTCATTTTTATCTTAACCTCACGTTCAACAAACGTCAACGTATCTGCGCAAAATTGTGTTTGTGTCTCCAAAATTTCCATGTGTGGAGTTTGCATGTTCTCCCCTCTGTCATCGTGGGGTTTCCTCCGGGTTGCTGGTGTCCCCCCACAGTAGAAAAACACGCTGAGGTGAATTGGAGCTGTCAGACTGTCTGTAGGTGTGAAACAATGTGCGTGTGAATGGTGTGTGAGTGTGCGTGTGAATGGTGTGTGAGTGTGCCCTGCGATGTGTTGGCCCCCCCATCCTGGTTTATTCCCTGCCTTGCACCCATAGCTTCTGGAACTGGCTCCAGACCCCCACAACCCTCTGCACAGCACAAATGGTTATGGAAAGTGGATGGGTTTGCTGAGGTTCCTAGATTAATAAATATTTATTAGGTGAGTGTTTATACACATGTGATCGGAAATATGTATGGGGAAAAAAAATCTTGGTTCAGATGCACCTAAGTGGATCTACTGTAGCTTGAATTAAATTGAATTCTTGATCATTTTCTGTGGTTTATTTATGCTTTTTCATGCTTCATTGTGAAATATGAGAAGGCAAAAGTTGAAATAACATTGTTAAGCAGTAATGAAGGGTAACTGACTGGTAAACCGAGTATTTGAACAAACTGCTGTGGATCTAAAGTAACAATGACAGCATTTTCTTTCCCATGACCGGTTTACTGTTTTTAGATGTTCCTCACTGACTTTACTACACACCGATTTACTCATACAAGAACTACGGAGAATGCATTTTTATTTTTTTCTTAGACTGTTATGCACTGATAGACACACAATGCAATCTCCCTACATGAATGCTTGTTATATCTTGAAGGAAGCAAATGACTGGCTTCTGAATTCCCTCTGAATGAGTCTCTCTAGCCGCATACATGTCCCCAGTTGATAGAGGTGGACCGGAATAAGTATGTGAAAATATACTGCCCAGCAAACAATTTAAAGACTTTTAAGCTCCACAATTGTTCACGGGTGAGAAAACACATCATAATTGAATCCATTTTTATCACAGGGGAATGACCAATAACAGGGTTTCCCAGTTCTGCGACTGCGGCATATGTAATGCTTAATTCTTGGGGAAGCACGTTATTATGAGTTCCCAAAATGTCGATTTTGGGGAAACTTACAACCTATTTCACTAGTTCTGATGAACACAATGATACAGGTATGTCAACTATTTAGCATGTTATTCCTCAAAACTGTTTCTTCAGAGTTTCTGTAAAGCCTGTTCCACATTCACAGCATGACTAATTGAGACAGATGGTCTGCTCTGCACCATGTTTACTTACTCCATATACTGTTGCTATAATTAATGTACGACATGCTAGAGGTGTTACCATCATCGTTGAGGTTATAAACAACACTCCAGCAGCATCAGATTGTTCACATTCTCCCTCCACAGGAATATGAAATATTCAGATCTTGCAGCAGAAGCAGTACAGGGGGGCTGGAGGGCAGAGGTGCTCCCTGTGGTGTTCGGCTGCTGAGGATTTGTAGCTATGACTATCATCAAGCTACTAAAAAAGATGGGAGTCCAAGGACAGGCCCTCCAAAAAGCCATGAGATCATTATGTGAGTTGGCTGAACTAGGCAGCAATTGGCTCTGGCTGTAGAGAAAGGATTCTGACTGGATGCCAAGCTGAAGGACTGCCAATAGGGTGAGTAAAAGCAGAGGGGGGTGCACCTTGGACACCAGGTGCCATCGTTGAGTCTTTTGGAGATGCTAACTAAACAAAAAGGAATGGTGGGGACTCATCTAACTAAACCAATCATGTTTTTACCCCCATTTAAGACACGATGCAAGAAAGTGTAGATTACGATATGAAATCCTGTAAAGTCGACTAATATCTTTAACTTACTTAAATAATTAACAACAACAATAATGATTTTACTAATTATAATTATTGTTATGTTTAATGCGACAATAAGAATGTCTTTCATCATTTTCAAGGTTCCCTTATTATTTAAAGCTTCCGAATCTCAGGTGTCAGTTACATTTCCTCAGTTCATGCTATATCAAATAACACAAACTAGCCAATTTACACCCATAAACTCCACCATACTCCTTTCAGAATATAGTTTTCAGTCTACCAGGATTTGATGACTCAAGAGTTATGTTTAGCAAGAACATAAACTGGATGCGAAGCATAACTGCAAAAAAAGCGAGAATGCTGTACTGTAACAGGAAACCTCACCATGTGATGCATGAAACTCCTGATGACATCAGCTTCAAAGTGATGGTTCACATGTTTGACCTGGGAAAAAACTACTGGAAGGGGAATATCAATAATTGTTTCTTTAAATAGCACTGAATTTCTTTGTTTCATCTAAATAATTTCCAGCATGATAGCTGTTGGTTTCATTATAAGAAATAACATCTCACTTGACATCACATTACTATGAGTACCAAAGTAAATGAATCCAAAAAAAGGAAACCTACCTTAAAAAGAAAAAGCACGTTTAGTAAAAGCTTATGTTTCTAATTCGGCTGAGTCAAACAGCACACATCTTGGCTACTCTTTAAAAGCTTTGCAACTGACTAAGGTGACAGCTGTTAAACTGAATTTCCTTTTCATATGACTTCTTTTCGAGACCTTGCCAAGAGACAGTCTCATTGCCGATCAACTAAATTGGGGAAGACTTGTCTATTTCAGCATTGCAAGCTTAGCAGCAAATAACTGAGTTACTTGGCTTGCCTGGCACACAAAGTGACCTGAAAGCTTTTGGTACAGTGTAGGTGTTGTCAAATCCCCTAGAAGCAGAGCCAGAGCCTAGAATGATGTTTAATCAAAGCTATTCCAGGAAAGAGTAAGCTCATATATTTTGGCAATTAAATATGACAGAAGCATTCATATTTCATAAAATATATAAAGGGAGAGGGCACAATTTCAGATAGTTACTAAGAATAAGAGTTTGAGATGTGTGTTTTGGGTGGCCATCTCAAGAGGAAGAGTATTTTTTATGTATCGATTAGATCTATCTGGCTCTCAACCTCTGAAAAATGTATAAACCATCCATCCATTTTCCAAACCGCTTATCCTACTGGGTTGGGGGGGGGTCCGGAGCCCATCCCGGAAGCAATGGGCATGAGGCAGGGAACAACCCAGGACGGGGGGGCAGCCCATAATTGCACTCCTACGGGCAATTTAGCAAGTCCAATTAGCCTCAGCATGTTTTTGGACTGTGGGGGGAAACCGGAGTACCC
>JAODJX010000109.1:23451291-23466662 GCA_026776945.1 Isichthys henryi
ACCCCCTAGTTCCCATTTTGGGCGGCGCTGGGGGGCAAAAACCAACGGGAAAATTTTACCCCCCCCCCCCCCCCCGATAGCACCCCCTGGAGCAGATGGGCAGAACTGTTCATAACTTTGTCCTGCTTTGCTGACATCTATTTTTCTGCTCCTGCCACCAGAGGGTCAAGGGTCGGTCCTGTGATGGAGATGGTTTTCCTAATTAGTTCGTTTTCAGGAGTTTGGCTTCGCCTGAACTGATAACTGATGGCATGATCCCCAGCAGGCCACAGCATAGAAAAGCATGCTGTCCACCATGGACTGATAATACAGTCACCGAAACTTGCCACACGTTAACAAACCCAAGTCTTCTCAAAAAGAAGAGTCTACTCTGGCCTTTCTTGTATAGCACTGCTGCACTGTCTGCACAGTCCAGTCTGCTGTTCACGTTGATTCCCAGGTACTTGCAGCCCTTGCAGGTATTTGTTCTCCCTGCACCGAAAGACAAAGTCCTCTACTAGTCCTCTGTACTCTGACTCATGTGTGTTCCTGATGAATCCTAAAATGGAGGAGTCAGCAGAGAACTTCTGTAAATGGCAAGGGCTGGTGTTGTCCCAGGAGTCCATTGTCTAGAGAGTAAACAGGAAGGTGCTCATATCTTCTGCTCAGTGATACTATTGGTTTGTGGAGTTTGGTAGAAGAAAATAGTTTGTACATTAATCTACTCATTACAAAATTGCTGGATCATCTTGAGTAACCGGGTCATGATTTCTGGTAAGATCCATTGCTGTTGAATTTCTCTAATGTATTTTTCTGGACCTTTAATAACTGCAGAAAGAATGACATTTACTTCCATTATATTCAAGAGAAGCCCAACATTTCTACGGCAGATATCTCCAAAACTAGGCAATTCCCAACAGAACAACCTAGATAGATAGATCGATAGCACTAAAGCCCTTCTGAATGTATCTTTTGGGGTGAACTGCCCCTTTAAAAGCACTGGAGAAATCAAAGAAGATGATGATCCGGACTATAGTGCCAGCTTTGTCTAGGTGGGAGTAGGCTCTGTGAAATGGATCAGAGCGTCGTCCACAACTATGTGTGTCTGGTAGACAAACTGCAGGGGATCCAGGTGGTCTGTATTGTTGAAGCTGTTTCAGTACCATCCTCTCAAAAGTCTTCATGATATGGGTGTGAGATTAATTCCAAACACTCAACAAAATATGATGATTGGGGATCAATATAAGTATCATTGTCTCATCCAGTGATGCCTCCTAGCATCCATATTTCATTCTGACAAACTACTGTCTCCTGCCGTCTTGCCAAGCATTGTGACAGTCCCCTGTCACCTGTGCTGCCAGCCTGATTCTCTATCCTTTCACCCTACATTTCTCAAATGTCTCCCTCCCTCGGATTTGTTGCCATTTGGAGCTGATAATCAGCTTCTCCTAAACAACAGGCTCTCGGACCCTGGGGCTCTATCCCCTGCCACCTCTGTAGCGGACATCGGCGCAGCAGGACGCCGCTCGTCCTGTAACAAACCCATCCCTGTTGGGCGGCTTAGGTGCTGTCTCGCTGGCGCTGCCTGTTTGGAAGCACTGCTGTCACAGGGTCTGCTGCTTCCTCATTCTTCTCCATCCTCAGTCCCATCTGCCCTTTCCCTCGCAACCAACCGTATCCTCATTTGAATTTCATGCTGTCCACGCATGTACCTCTCTCCAGTCACTATGGCTCTATTTCTGCTTCCGTGCTCCTCCGTGTCAGCATTGCTTTTGCCTCGGAATGCTTTTGAATACAAGTCAACAGAAGAAAAAACAATAAATGCTCCTTGCTAAATGCAACCACTCAAGAGGAGTAAACTGCATATATCTTTGTCCTCAAAAGCGTCCATTGTTCCATCAGACTTGGCAAAGAAAATCGAGTAGTGAGCTATTTATCCCACTTTCTGTGCAGCTCCATTATTAAAATTATTATTAATCTCTGTTCAAGCATTAGTAGCTTGGATTTACGTCTAAATATTGTAGTATATCATGGTATGTGGTTTGCGCCACATTTCAGGATTAACTTGGATAGCTTTGCCTGCAAGGGTTATTTTTTATAAATATTGATTTCTTTTCAAGATTCTTGTGTTATATACTCTCCAGTGACATGTTTTTCTTGCTATGCTTGCAGGGTACTGGTAGTATAAATCCCAGGCTAAAACAACAGGGAATGTATGGTAAATCAAGCAATAACTTTCACCACATACTGCTTGTGAGGACAACATGGCGCAGTCTTATCACTGTGTCTGTTTGCTATGTGCACTAACGAGTCATCAAGCCATGGGCTTCTTGCAGAAGTTCTCTAAATAGACTATTTGTAGTTTCAGATAATAACACAAAATAAAAGAAAACTATTGATTCCTTTGTCAAAGGACTAATGGATAACAATTTTCCAGACCTAATTGCACAGGAAACTAAGGAGATGGATTCTAACTTTAGGAAGAAAATAAATGAGTATATCTCACTTTTCAAATAATGATATGGACAATAAAACATTGGACTCCTACAGATATCTGTGGTGTGATTTTGGACGATAAGTTAATGTGAAAAGAGAACACTTAGCGCATACATAAATATATCTGTCCAGATGGCACTTGATAAGAATGCTTTGCACAGCTGTGAGTTGGCTAGTGTTCTTAATCACCCCATATGAGGTGGAAAGGTAACATGTCAAAAGATCATGAAAAGCCACTAAATAAGACAATCGAGCTGGCAAGCCACATTAAAGCTTTGTTTATGTTCTAAACCCAGGTCACCCACTTCATCACATTCTCATGCAACGGAGGATCTTCTTTATTAATCATTTGTAAAACTTGATGTCTTATTATGTATGTCTGCTCATGTGGACCTCCATGTCCCATATTCCTGAGGTAACTGTATATTTTGTTTACATTTACGGTTCATAAATTAATTATGTAATGCTCTGTGCGATGGTTACATGTGAGTTGTGTTTTTTTTCATAGTATTTATGATTTGATTTCAATTTGTTGGCATGAACGGGAAATGTTCTTCGCTTCAGCAATAACATTACAATAAGTCGTCAACTTATGACCTATGTGACTTATTTCAACTTTACAACCTTTCCAAGACTACAAATATGTGGATACCACTGTCCTACATCTGGCAGGGCAAGTGTTGCCCAGCGTGATTGTAGGACACTTTCTGCCACAGCTGTTGGTAGCACTAGTGTCCCTGCAAGACTCAATCGTTCATCCTGTGCTCAGGCTACTGTTCGCAGAGGACACAGTTATAACAACAATGAACTATTAAAATGGTGATAAAAGGTTAAAAAAACACCAAATAATATGACTTAAATATAATATCATTTTATTAGGTTGTATACTATACGTATGATAATTTTTGCAAATAAAATGACCGGTGAGTCAGAAGTGATCACGATTGTAAGTCGACAAGTATTGTAATATTGTATATATGGATTATCAATTGCATAAAAGCTTCACTCAATCCTAGATGAACTCTGGCCTTCTTTATTCTCCTGCCCTTGGACAGGTTTCAGCCCCCCCCCCCCCCATGTATTTATGGATGGATGGCTTTTTGTACAAAAAGTATGAAGATAATATTGAAGAACCCCACAAAAGAACAATATATACAGAATGTTTTCAATCTAGTCACATGGAGTGCAGCTATTTTTTTCATGCCATTACTTCACATTACACTGCATTAGTGCATTGAGGTAATGGAAATGATAAGTAGGGGAAATATTATTCATCTTATTAAAACAGAGGATGACATTACTAACTCATACACGGATACAGCGAACATTTCCGTTTTAAATTGTTTAATGAATAACAATAATTTCATATGATGCACATTAAACATTAATCATGGTGGGCTCCATTTTCCAACTGCGCAAAACGGTTTTGCTAGTTTCGTACCATCGCATTACCATTTTCACGCCATTCGTGCACGTCATTAAAATAGTAAATGATTTTGCGCCCGCTTTCCGTTAGTAGGAGTGGCGTTTTTTAAATGAGGAGGGATCGGGCGCATTGTCAGCGCGTTGCTATTTTAAGGCAGAGAAAAGTCCATGCGCATTTGACCATCAAAAACCAAGTCAGTGTTGCATCATTAAATGGTATTCACGCTCGTTATTGATACAGATATGTACTCAAAGTGCACTCATTTATAATCCTGTATGTTTTATTATAGAATACAACTGGACTTTTCACGTAATCACACTGTTCAATAAAACACTGAATGAAAAACAATATATATATATATATTAAGTGAAGAACAAACCGTAACCTAAAAAAAGCCTTCTGAATCCCTTATCAGAATTAAGCACGTGGTGTAATTGAAAGGACATTTGGATTGCTGCAAATGCGTTTCAGATATTTAGATGTCAGGCGGATCATTGCAATGCAACGCGTGGGCTGAAAATGAGCAATGCGCTGGTAAGAAACTAGTAAAACCACTTTGTGTTGCATTTAGCATGTTGTGTAACATTGCGACGAGTGATGGATGTCTGTTGGACATAAACGAGTACACATACAGTAAAAGGACTTTAGAAGGCGTGATGCTGAACTGCATCTGCAGAGGCCATTAAAGGAGTGTAAGCCTGCAACAGCGCGGGCAAGGAGGGATCAGCTGGCAGAAGAACTGAATAATCTGTAGCCTGGTAAGGAATCTAAATTGTGAGAGTAGAAAAATAACAACCCTATTGCATTTTATTTGAACATTTTGAAACACCTTAAAACTGTAGGTTGTCTTTTGTTTGAACAAATATTGCACTTTTATTTATATTTTGTGAACAGCAAACCGCAAATAAAATCCAACCTCCAAGCATAATTAAGTCCCAGTTCGCAGCCGCTATGCTCGATCAGCACCGAGCTTCCCCGTTTTCTGACATCATTATAGCGCTTTCAGCACTCCGTGGATGGTCTGGTGATAGCAGAACATAAGAACCCGCTCTCTTCTACCTCATCCCACGCCTGCTACCCCCTGAAAGGCTTTGGTGGAGCAGCGTTTTTCCAGTAGAAGATATGCTTGCGCATTTTCACTTCGTGCACCAGCATATCCGTTTCCTTTGGCCGCAAAGCGATCTGGCTTGGCAGGCAAACGCCATTATAATAGCAATTAACAGTAAATCATGCGCCACTGCCTTTTAAAAGTGACGTTACGTAGCACTCCGATTAGTTTCTTGCATGTTACGCCCAAAGCACACCTCTGAAAAATTAAGAGTTAGGACAACCTTTATCTACCTTGTGTTGGTGCAAAGCCTGTTTTTTCTGCCTTATAACTAAATGGACTTGGACACGCCCTTAACTGTTAATTCTGCTTTGCAGATTACGCTTTGCGTTATATTGTCAAAATAGAACGCAGTGTTACTGAAAGTCTATTGAAATGAATCATCATGCACATTACAGAAGTGTTATACTGTATTACTTCTTTAACACCCACGACCCTGACCAGGATACGTGGTTACAAGACGGATGGATGGATAGATGATTTTAAGAGCTTATAAAAACTTTTTCAAACTGACTTTTTTTAAAATAAATTAAGTCCTATTTTTGTGTGTGCAGTGATATAATTTCTGTGTTGCAGGTACTCTAACATACTGCACTAAATGTGCAGTCTCAGCCCAATTAGTCATCTTCACCTTTGTCTTTCGTTTTGCTTTCTGGAAGTTCCACTCTTAGTGGATTTACCCTCACTGAAATCTTCATGCATCGTTTCTTGGCCTCATTATGTACAGGTATGATCTTTTAACGAATCACTTACAGAATAGACGAGTCAGGCCACGAATGAAGTTGTGAACAGCCTTTTACTAGGTCATCCAAGGCAGAATGACTGCATGACAGCCAAGGAATATGAGACCATTTTACACAGTCAGTGAACTCCATGGTAAAATCCCTTTTCCCTCATGACATTCTAATATTCCAATATAATAATCTACCATACATATTTCTAAAATTCCAAGAGTCTTTTTATCAACAGGATGAATTCATGGCATCTCCAATCATTAGATGCCATTCAATCACTGGATGCATGAATTTGACTTCCTCAGCTGGCCCCTGGAAGATGGGTCCTGCTTTGAATCTGATTTCTCCCAAGGTTTCTTCCTACTAGGGAGTTTTTCCTTGCTACTGTCACCTCGGACTTGTTCACTGGGGGAATTAGGCAAGGAAATGTAAAGCACATGTGTCAGGCTCAGCTTCTGTTGTTCCAGTCTGTGTCCCTTCCCCGTGTGGCCAGCAGGTGTTGCTGATCATCCTGTCCCTCCTATTGTCAGTCTTTGTTTTCGCCTGCTACCTGTTGGCCGCATAGCTCAACTCGTCGAGCATGTTGTTGCCTGTGAAGCCTTCTATTCACAGTCCTCTGTTTTTGTATTTTGTTCCTAGGGTTTCTTTTGTATCAGTTTAGTCCTGTGATTTGTATTCAGTTTTGGTTTCTTGCTTTGTGCCTTAGTTGTGTTTTATCGGTTTTTGTGATTCCCAGTGTTAGAGTCTGTTTTCCCTGTTTCTTGGTTAGTTCTTAGTTTCCCTGTTTAGTTGCTTGAGTTAATTGTTAGTTGTGACCTGTTTTTCCAACCCTTTTTGATTAATCTCACCTGCCCTTTGTTAGTCTTGTGTCCCCTCAGTATTTACTATGGGGATTATAGAGACTGTTGCAAAGAGTCACATAATGACCCACTCTTTAGCACTTTTGCTCACATGTCCAGGTTTGGGGGTTTAATGTCTGCACTGTGTATGTAGAGTTTTCCCCATGTTTGTATACAGTAAGTTTCTAGTAGTGGCGTCTTAAAATTATCCTTAGTGTGTGACTGTGTGTGTCCTGCAGTGGTTTGGAATGTCAACCTGATTGTTCCTCTACCTTGTGCACTGTGCTTCCTGGGATAAGCTGCAGATTTAGGGTCACCCTCTGCCACATAAACAATTTTGCCGAATTAAAATTCTGACCGATTTGAAATAATTGCAAATGAAACTTTTCCTCTAGCTGTCTTTCGCCTTTGGAGGTTAGTCACTTTTAAAAGATGGTGAGATGATTCGGAAGGTTATCTACATTCTTCCGAGCTTTACTTTTCTCTAGCGCCTAAAATGTAAAAGAACGACACAGATTCATTAACCTGTTGCTAAAAGGTGAAAAGCACATCTCCAGCCGGCCATCTCCGTAGTCACAAACACAGCCCCTAATCACCAGTGCAGCACTCTTGAATATTGACAGCTGTGGCTCATTTCCATAGCATTATCCATGATCCTCCTTTGTGTATAAATCCTCAATCCTCTCAGTCCATTGCAAGGACTTGCATCCATAATCAATTACCAAATGTTCAATAACTTCCCTGTTCTTCCATGAGCGCCAGATTCTCCTTTAGTGTATGTGATCTCCAGTCCTGTGCCCTGTGTATGTCTCAGTCTCTCTTTGGCTACACTGGGGCACGCCTTCCCTTCACCTGAGGTCTGGCCATTACAAAAAGAATATTCACAATTTTGAAATGAGGCTATTAGTGTGAATACTGTCATCACTATCATTTGAGAGCAATTCATTTTCTTGAACCAGTTATCTGTCAATAACAGCTTCTCTGCTGTTGAACTGATAATGTTGACATTATCCTTAGCCTACAATCTGGGGTAACACAGAAACATTGGCTGTTGCAGGCCTGATATTTCGTGTCCTGATTAAACATATGAGTTACAGAATGGCTGATGTTTCCTGCTGCGGTCCCTTTATTTAAGAAAACATTCATAAACATTTTACTTTTGTGAAGCACGTGATATCAGCTAACCAGGACTAATCTATGTCTCTCTTATCTCATCTGTTTCCTTATCATTTTTCCTTTTTCTGACAAAAAAAGTTGACAGAGGCAAATACTGATGTCTTGCTTTAGTTATCTGAATATGATGGACTATAAAATGCATTTTGCAAGGGAATATACACATCTTAGTGTCACAGCAATGGATGCAGAACACTTAGTTTGCAACAGTAAACATAAAACCATAAAGAATCAAAAAGAACTAGCCCTATTGCATCTGTAGACAATGGTATCAGAGCAGCTATCCTCCTGCACCTCAGCTGGGGTTGGCTAGTTAGTAATATAGATGATATATTTTTTAAATGCTGACTAAAACCCATAAGATGCACCTTACAAATCCCACAAAGCTAACTAAAGCAGCCAATTCTCCATCACTTTTTCTTTTTACCAGTTCTTTGTCCTCTAACACTCAACGGGGTCCTCGGGGACCCCCAGACAGTCTACGTTATTGCTCCCAGCTGGAAGGAAGCAAAAATGTGGACCGTCTAGGCATTCCTCTAGGACTGGGTTGAGAAACACTGTTCTGATCGGGTGAATATTAGTGTGAGCCTTACAGAAACACCACGACCAAACTGAAAATATAAACACGGCTACAATTAGGGAAGCATGGTTCTAATCAAAAAGCTGCAGGTTCAGATCCCCGACCAGCAAGGTACCTCTGAGGTACCCTGAGTAAAGTACTGCCCCCAAGCACTGCTTCCCAGGTGCTGAATTAGCTGCCCGCTGCTGTGTCACATATGGGTTAAATGCAGAGGACACATTTCATTGTGTGCTGTGGTCTGTCAACAATGACAATGACACTTTTTCACAATCTACAATGTGCACTTGATGTATACTCGTATATACACATAATGGCTGCACTTCCTGCTTAAATAATCTGTATCTCGCTCATCCATCATAAATGGATGCCTGAAATGTAGGTGTGCATTTTTCCAATATACAGAACACGTTTATGAGATGTTCTCCTTGAGTTATATAGTACAATGCAGGAGGAGCCAACTTCAGGAGCAAGTCGCCACTCAGTATTAGTAGTGAAAACCTGTAGGAACCTGAAAGTTCATGAGGCAAATCTTGAGCAGCAGCCAATCAGCATCCCTTGGCTGACTGAAAGTCTTGTTAGGGCAGAGCAGAACTCATTATCACAGTTTGTAGATATAGTACCTGATGCATGTTAGGAAATGAAACTGCAACTCAAAGGAGAGTTCAGGGTGACTGTAGAGGAACGCTAGAGGAAATTTTAACCTGAGTATCTCTAATATGTGTAACGGCGAATTTTTTAATGGGGGAAACTTGTTAAACGACATTCAGAATATAGATGAAGGGTTTCTTGAAAGGATTGTGTATCTGCTAATGTTCAGGATAATTTATTTTGCAGTCCAGGTCTTGTCAGAGCAGTTATGCTTTATATTAAGGAAAAAAAACCTGTGAATTTATTCAGCAACAGTCTTTGAACCATTTTTGAGACAAAATCTTTCACTTTGCTTGATGCTGAAATTGTGACTTGGATCTGCCGTTCTAAATTAAGACTGCTAGTCGCACAGCTGTCAGTAGTGAGCTCGTAAAATGTGATTACATTTAAACATTGAGGTACATTGAGGACTATCACTTACGATTTAATGACAGCATCTCTCATTTACACATTCGCTTAGGCCAGAAACATGCATCGTTTACTAAGTGTTGATAATTAGTGGAATGTTGAAGTAACCAAGGTTTCCGGTATTAGGCAAGAGGGCTTTACGGTATGCTTCTTTTCTCTTCTTCCACTAGGACTTCTTCAGCTGTGGTCAGCACTGACTCAGTCATTATGAGTGCAAAAAATTATTGTAGTGTCCATCAGGACTCAAGAAAGATGCGTATCATCTACTGACAAGTGTTTGACAGAATAATTACAAAACTGTCACCTGCAGTAATCGCTGCATCCATAGCCAGCTGTCAAAGCAGAATGCCATGGTTAAAACCAGACATTTTGTTGTGTCATGTGATATGATCGGCTGTCCTTCTGCTCATATTCCATTTGAGATGTTTTGAACGTTTTTCTTAAACATGAAGGTGAACTTTCAGGCATCTACAGCGACCTGTAAACAGCCCAGAACTTAATCTTCTTTCCTCATTCAACAAGGCCAGCCTTACCCAAGCAGCCGTATACAAGAGACAAGATACTTAGACAATATGAGCAGGAAGCTGAATTGTTAGAGAGTAACCCAGAAAAGTATCTACATTAATAACTCTTTCCTATTCTTACGTGCATGTTTTGTAAGACTGCTGGCCCCATAGGAATCTGTGACCCTGTACTCCTTTGGCTCTGCGCTGTACTTCACCCAAGGGAGGGACTGTCAAGTCAGCTCCAACTAGACTGGACTCACACACTCACCCTGGCACACCGAGTTGAACCATCTCAGCTCCCGCAAGCAGGCTCTCACAATACCTTCTGCTCATAACGTAATCCCTTTGTCCCCCACCCCATTTGACCAATTGTCTCCTGTCCTAGGTCATACAAATAAATAATAAATCCACAGAGAATGTTTAAATGTGAGAAACATTATTTAATGTAAATGCAATTCATATACATATTCATGTTTAGTTTCATTTAAATTTTCTCAGTGCAATTGCTACAATCGTCTCAGCCTAAAAAGAGTATGTCATATCATTATAAAAATATGTAAAGTTAGGCAAAGCTTGCCTTGCTGCAAAAGTCTGCCCCCCTATCTATACATTAAAAACTTAACCCCATTGTTAAGTTTCCAGCTGACTGTTAGTTCTGGGATTTGGTTGCGCATTGATCCATTGCCCTATCCTCAGGAAAATGGCAATTCTAACATTCTACTTAATAATTGGTCTATCCAAAGGGAATAACTATCGCGTTTTGAGTTGTAGGGAAGGATCCACAAGATATGCGTACAGACTCTGTAGCCAGAGCTCCTATATATTGTATGGCTATCAAAACTTCTATATGTGCCTTCTGCTGGGTGTGTGCTACTTTGACCCTTGTTGTTGTTTTAAACTTGTGTAAAGTAGTTGTGTTACGAGGCTAAGTGGCCCTGTAGGCTGTGTTTTGGATGAAAGTGTAATTACTGGTTGTGGGTAGTGTGTGATTTAGTTGACTGGGATGGTTTGCCTGTGATCAGAAGGTTGCTAATTTAAACCCTGTAGTTGCTGAGTGGTTTCACCATTGGACCCTTCAATAAGGCTCTTAACCTCCAATGGCTCCAGAGACTGTCAGTCCTTGCTTTTGCAAAGGAATGCATGTTGCTTTGGGTAAAAGCCTCAGCAAAATAGATGGAATATTGTTTGTATTGTTCCTACCCAGCAAATAAATTACATTTCGATTACTTCTTGGTTGTGGTTAGTGTAGCATTATTCTTCATTACAGTCTAATGACTCTATGTTTCTGACCATTCACTTGGTTCACATGGGTAAACCGTAGGTGAGCAAATACATCATATTATACGGCGATAAACTTACATGCAGCCTCTGAGTCAATCAGACAAACTCATAAAACAAACGTTATGTCTTTACAGCCTCCGAACTGAATCAATCAGTTAAACTGGAGTCCCTGAACTGAATGGACAAAAATAAGCTTGCATTGTGCCAGTTCTATTCCCAGGCCAGATGGATCTTTTTCAAACTTTGCATAGGCATTTTATGGATGAGGAACTAAAACTTATTTCATTTTGAGACAGGTCACCCCAAAATTAAAGCAGCACTGCACAGTGACAGCCAAAAATAGGGCAGTTTTGACACTTGATCCCTTGATAACTTCATAACAATTTAATGGATCTTTTTCAAACTTGGCAGAGGCATTGTAGGGGGGCTGGAATGCAACTGATTACATTTTCAGTTGGATTGCCTGAAACTGAAGCAGCGCCACACAGTGATAGCAACAAAAGCGCAGTTTTGACATTTGATACTGTTAGGACGATAACTCAAAAAATTGTATGGGTGCCAAAGTGGAACTGATTAAATTCTGAGACAAAATGTCCCAAAACTGAACCAACACCACTTAATGGCAGCAAAGGGAAGCAGATGACAATTGACCTTCTGAATGTAACAAGTCAAAAGTATTTGATGGATCTTATTACTGCTTCACAAAAAAATATATGGATGAGGATCTACAGACAATTTTCTTTTCGGACATATAGCTTCAAAAATAAAGCATTGGCACTGTATGGTGGCAAAGGAAGGAAACACCAGCCTTAGAAGAAACTTAGCCTTGTGAACATTGTAACTCTAAAAGTATTGCATATATCTTTTTCAAACCTTGCAGGCATGTTGTTCAGATGACCAACTGGAAGTTGTCAAGTTACCAAAACTGAAGTAGCACTGCATAGTGGTATCAAAATCTTTTTCAAACTTTGTGGGAATATTGTATGGATGAGGATGTTCAAATTTCGAGACAAATCGCACGAAAAATGAAGCAATGGCACTTAGTTACATTAAAGAGAAAGATGAGATGATTAGAGGTTTACCCTTGTGAAGCAATAGGCACAAGGCAGGAAACAACCCAGGACGGGGGGGGCAGCCCATCGCAGGACACACTCACACACCATTCACTCAAATTAGCCTCAGCAAGTCTTTGGACTGTGGGGGGAAACCAGAGTACCCAGAGGGAACCCCATGACGTCATGAGGAGAACATACAAACTCCACACACATGTGACCCAGGCGGAGATTCGAACCTGGGACCCACAGGTGTGAGGCAACAGTGCTAACCACTGCACCACTATGTCACCCCCTTACCATTTCACATAAACATTAAATTATATGGATGAAAATCTAGGCAGTAGTACTGCTGCCGGAGCCTGCGCAGGATTTTGGTAACACCGGGCCAAGCATACATTCCCAGCAACATCCCTCGGAGCAACTCTGGGCCCAACAGCTGCCACATGGACTGCATCGGCACTGGCCCTGTCCCTGTGCTGGACCCGAAACTGAAACGATTACACCTTCTCCACTTCGCAACCTTTACTTCAGGGTCCCAAAAGCCCATGAGCCAGTCGTGGACAGTCCACAGGAGGAATCAGCTGCTGTAGACATACGGACACAAATGAGTCAGGCCTGCCACCACCTTTCAGACCTACTGAGACAGTGGCTGAAGAAGGGGACAGCCCATCCCAATGCTGATGTTACTGCCATCCGTGTCCATGATGTATGGCAGGCCAGGACTGGCACAGGGTGGCCCGCAGCTGGTTGAAACCTGATGTTCCTGGCCCTACTGGAAGGCATTCTCCTTCCAGGTCAGCTGGTGCAGAGGGGCAGTGATGTCAGGAAAGGCACAGATGAACCTTCTGTAATAGGAGTCCAGGTCCAAGAAGCTCTGCTGCAGGTTGATCGTGGGACCTTTCAGGCCTCCACCACCACCTTTACCTTGTCTGGATCTGTTGCAACGCCCCTCTCATTGACCACATGGCCCAGGAACTTGACTACTCTCTGTTGGAGGCTGTACTTCATCAGTTTCAGATGGAGATTCGCCTGCCGGATGGCCATGAACACTAACCACAGGTTGGTCAATACATCGTCGAAGGAGTGGACGTGGACGAGCAGTTGTCCAAATAAATGATGCAGCAGCTGTCCAGGATCCCCTCCAGCATCTGCTCAATGAGCTTCTTAAAAGTCCTGGGAGTGTTGCAGAGCCTGAAGGGAAGAACCCAGAAATGCCAGAGGCCCTAGCCCAGTGTGAAGACCATCTCCTCCCATACTTTCAGTGTCAGCTCCAGCTGCAAATAACAGCAGCAAGCTAAACCACCGTGAGCTGGCAAAGGTGTCTAAGGTATCATTGATACGTAGCAGGGGATAAGAGTTCGTCATAGTCACCACATTGAGACAGTAGTAGTCAAGTTAGATCACTAGGTGCCATTCTTCTTCTTGGCTAGGATGCCAAGGGAGGACTGGAACATTGTTCGATGACCGCAGAATTCAGGATGTCCCGGATCTTCTCCTGAAAATGAGGTCCACTACATGGAACCCACCCCGCAGATGCTTCTAGACATAAACAGACACCAATATTCACCCTGCCATAAATGTATCTGTTACATTTCTGATAAAAAATTTTGGTCAGAGTGCAAAAAAAGTGTGAATACACATATTCTATACATATGAAACAAAACTATAAAATATATTGTATATAGTATGAAGAAATGTAATATAAATAACATCAATATAATTTTCAAACATGGACATTAAAACATACACAAAGGATTATAAGAAACTACCGAACTGATAAGATAAGATTCTGAAAACTGTAAATATAAGTGGGAAGTGCAATTAATTAATAAGTATACTTTTAGATCTACATATCACAACAAAGACAAACAGCATTTTAAAAACACATTTATTAACTTTTACATTTCCTGGCGATCCAATCAGTCTTTCTAGAAATTGTACTTCAAATTGTAGAAGTTGGTGAGATAGGACTAGTGCGGCTTAGATAGTCAGACCAAATAACAGGGCTGTTCAGGAAATACAATGCTGTCATTTCCAGCAGCAGCACATCTATTTTGTACCTGTCCTGCATCTCCTGAATCAAGATCAATCCATTTCACATTGTATCCATGAATATAGCTTTATCACCCAAAAACAAATCCTGTGTGACATCACAGTTCAGGGTGAACAAGCTGAAATTGGAGTCATATTGAATTTGGTTTAATTTAAAGTCCAAGTAACTTTTTCAAAAGCGTACAGAAGATCTATATGCCTTCAGTGGCTTGGTCTGTCCAATTGGATCTGGTCATTGAGCCAGTGGGCGGTTCCTTACAGTTCAGATGACCTTTCCCCTGACTCCTCTCCACATGGCATTCAGTAGCTTGGGCTGTCCAATTGGATTCAGTCATTGGGCCAATGGGCAGTTCCTTATAGTTCAGATGATCAGATGACCATTCCCCTGATACCTCTCCAAATGGCATGCTTATTATTTCCTGGATTGATGCTTAATTTCCTTATAATAACTGATAAAGATAGCAGACCGTGTATCTTATTACATTACCGTATGACTATATAGATTGAGTAATATTTCTGCTTATTTGACATTCTTTTAATGTATTAAATTGTCAATATGTATTTTATAAAAGCAGCTCTCTGTAAAATGTGTTTCTTTAAAACTCATCAATTCGGCATAATTATCAGTTTTCCGAAAAATCGGTTATATGAATTTTTGCTTTATAAGACACAGAAAGATTTAATATATTATTTTAATTTTCAGAATGAGTTCCTGTAAGTCTCTTGCACCTTAATGAAAATGTCGCCTTTCTCATGAAATCTTCAGACCATTTGGTACTTTGGCAATGAGTAATAGATATTCTTCAATATGTTGTAAAGCTATTTCCAATAGTTGATTTGTGAACATTCTATACATTATAATAATTAACTGTTGTAAACAGGGTAGTCTTTCACTTCCATTTACAGTACGATAACATGGTTTTTATTTTATGCAAATTATTTCTAAGCATCCCAAACAGTGCTGCTCTCATACAGTAATTAACTTTGTATTTTGGATGTGTTTGGATGAGCATATATATATATATATATATATATATATATATGTATATATATGTATATATATATATATATATATATATACAATGT
>JAODJX010000109.1:23472805-23506208 GCA_026776945.1 Isichthys henryi
GACCCAGGCGGAGACTCGAACCCGGGTCCCAGAGGTGTGAGGCAGCAGTGCTAACCACTGCACCACCATGCCGCCCCCTCAAGTTAAAATTTATTTTTTAATTTATTCCATATTATTTATATATTCCAATCCGTCCAATGCTCCTGTCCAATCCCAAAAATGCAAAATCCCTAGGTCTTTCGCCTCTTCAGTAAGACATCCAGGCCTTTTCACCACAACCTTGACATTTACAGCGTATGGCTCAGATGTGTAGCAGCTAAACACCTTCTATCTCCATTCTGGTAGCTATAAGGCTTTTAAGCACCTTTTATGAATGAAGTTTCTCTGGGAACATTTATAAAGCAAACACATTGACAATACTCCGCTGTGCAGGGCACTGTGTCCACACCTTAGCAGTCTGGCAGTCTGGCCTCACTCTCACATGTCCGAGAATGACAATAGGGACATTGATGGCTTTTACAACATCTCAGAACTT
The DNA here is from genome assembly GCA_026776945.1 of Isichthys henryi. Taxonomy (NCBI): domain Eukaryota; kingdom Metazoa; phylum Chordata; class Actinopteri; order Osteoglossiformes; family Mormyridae; genus Isichthys; species Isichthys henryi. Next base: position 23,473,281 of record JAODJX010000109.1, read on the forward strand.
TCCTTACACATGACCAGATGATGTCTTCCATGCAGCATGTGACACATCTTTGCACATGCAGAATTCCTTAAATTATTTTTGACATAAAAGCATATAAAAGGATACAAACCATTCCATTTTTTATATTTTTTTTCCTTAATCCCTAAATACAATAAGCACCAACCATATATCATTTCCTTGACGTTACAACAGCATATGAGTCTGGTTTTATTAACCTTTAGATGCATAGCGACTCAAGACGTCACTTTTCATTTTCTTTTATACATTGTTCATACAATTTTATACATTGTCTCATACTTGTCATCTGTAATAATTTACCAAAAAAATATGCATCAATTTTCTTGTTTATTTGTGAAAAAATATGTAATAGTGTTCCAAAAAATGTCCATATATGGATATGACGGGAAAGTACAGATCAGAATGTGAAGTCTGCATTTCTCGAGAGTTATCTGATCCGTTGTCGTCTCAGCAGTAAGTTTCATCTGTAAGTTTACCAGCAAAAAAAAAAAACCCAAAATAGTTTACTACAACTTTTATGACTTTTTATTTGTGAGAATGGTATTAGGCCGTGAGAATGTTATGTTATTGTAATACATGTTGTGGTTTTATATGACGCGTTTATAAAAGAGTACACAGACGAAAGGGTGAACTCAGCTCCATGTACCTGGAGATTGCATGTTCTCCCCACGGTAGGCAGGTTTCCTCTGGGTTCTCTGATTTCCTCCTGGAGTTTAAAGACAGGCAGATAGGTTACCTGGTCTTTCTAAGTTGTGCAGTCATGCATGTGACATGTGTCGGCCTGCTATTCCATCCAGTGTGTTCCCTGTCATGGCCCAAGGCTACCTGTGATAGACTCCATGACCCTGAACTTGATATGTGGTTGCAAGTCACTGGAATAATGGATTGTGCACGAGCATCATTCAACTAAGTTGCATTGTTACTTGCAGTCCACAGGCTCTTATGGAATATTATGCTTGCAAGACTGCATGATGATGCAATTCTTAAAATCTTCTGATCTCTCAATCTCCATCTTTCTTTCTTCCAGCAGTGTTTCTTCTTCAATAGCTCTGGTGAGTTCAAAGACTCTCTCATTCATACTGTAGCTTGGATCTCCTAAAAATGCTCACAATGTCAGGGTTTGTCCTTTCTGTCCTCTTCTGTTTTGTTCTAGATATTGAGGTTTATGTCAGCTGGGTTGTATCATCAAATTCCTTCATGTTCAGGGTCTACATTTAAAATACTATTTTATAGTTTTATAGTTTTATTAACACATGACTATAATTTATTGTCATTAACAGAATGGACCATACATTACACTTAAGTAAGAAATTCACAATTGACCCAACAGCAGAGTTCTAATTTAAACTCTTTGTTGCTCGTTCCTCATTCAGCCTTTCAAATTGGGTTGGGGTAACCGTTGCCTATAGTTTTCTTGTTTTATAGAATATGAAAATGGTTTATTTCAAATAGCATATATATTTTCAGTAATAAAGTGGCTCTTTGGATTGGCTATATTGTTAATGCCCTCCAAAAACATGTTTTTCCGTACCATTTGCATGAAGTGTTACCGATTCTGGGTAAATGCAACAGGCAGTGGTCATGATCCAAAAAGCCTCTTGCACAAAAGAACTGATGCTGATCTAAAGTTTAGCACAGGTGCACCAATAAAGTCAGAGATGTTCTTTTTTGGAAGTCACAATGTAAACATATTTTAACTTAAATGAATTTGTTACTAATTATCTATAAATACTTAATACACCTCATCTGGCTCATCTCTTTTAATAGCTTAGAACATAATACCGGTATTTAAATAGGTTAAACTGGTTTAACTTTAGTTCACTATGCTGCTAACTTGGATTAGCAGGTAGAACATGGATCGATGGATGGAAGGATGGATGGGGTTCAAGTTCCAGGTAGCAGTTCAGTGATTAGAATAATGAATCGTTTTGTTTTTGTCGTGGAGATCTATGACCCATTTTTGCCAAACTTTATGCATGCATATATATTGGCTGCGGAAGCGAGCACAGAAGATCACAGGCGATAGGCTTGTCTCGGCTGAGCGCTCCACCAAGGTGAGGTTTGTTAAGAAGCACTCTCCCAGTTGCAGGAACACAGTTTGGGGCGGAGGGGGGTTAGGATGCGGGAGGCAACCAAGGGGTGGGGCTGTGTTTTGCCTCTACTTGTTCTCAGTTGTCTGGGGGAGAAAGAAGATGACATCAGGAAGGGCTGTGGAAGGATAAAGAGCTTAAGTGCTGGTTAACTTAGGGAAGCCAATAGTTATGAGGGCCTATTTAGCTTAGTGCTGCTACAGCCAGGGTTTAGGCAGCAGTCTGGCACTGTCCTCCACTGCACTGCCCAATCTGTGCCTTTTGTTCTTCTTCAAGCCACCGGGAAAGTGAAGCCAGCTGGGCCAATTAGTGCTCCCCGGGTAGGTTAATATAAGGAGGTGGCTTGGTGCAGGGTGCTTGATTTTTGGTCCACAGCATGAGTGGCGCAGTTTTGAGAAGTGGCTACTGTCCAAGCCGTTGAAGGAGAAGTGCAGCCACCTGTCAGTCAGCCGGAGTGGCAGTGGATTGTGGGTGCTGAAGACAGCGTCCTAACAATATGCATACACCAAATGAGTAATATGCATGCATATGTACTTCTAACACCAATATGAATTTGCTAATTAGAAGTGCAATAATAAAAGATTTCCATTGTGTCATTTTTCACATGTACGTTGTGATACGTAAGATGTGTCCACCTGTTTGTACATGTTTTATGATTCTGTTTGACATCCTGCTGTGGGAAAGAAAGTGTTGTCATGCTTCACTGGGTTCAATAATTATATCTTCCCGTTCCCCCCTTTCTGAGGTCAGTGCCATCTCTCAGAGATAGCTTAGGCCTCTTCCTTTGTTCACTGAGATGTGCACATAGAATATTTCTAAGATGGTAGCTATTCACGGGGGAGAACTTGTATGTGCAAAAGAGAAGAGTAACACTGACAAGATTTGGCCAAAAGAAAAGCAAAAGTGAGATTAAATCCAAAATGTTGCCCCTCTGGATTTGATAGTTCAAAAGTATTCCTAAAAAAATTAATAATAAAGAGCCAGAAAGTACATGTTCTTGATCATCACGCATTTTTTCAAGCAGGTTTTATAAGCTGTCATTTCACCACAATGCACAGAGGAGAAAGATGATCAAATTGAGAAAGCCTCTCTTGAACCCATAGGCTGTGTGTGTGTGTGGATTACGTTTACATTACATTGTGGGAACCAAATGTACCCCACAATGTGATAAAGACCTGTTATTTTGATATTGTAGGTCCCCACAAAGATCTGTGAATGCAATCAAAGAACTAAAAATGCCAAACGACTTGTATTATGTTTGGTTACTTATGGTTGCAGTTAGGGCTGAGTAGGGATTAAGGTTGTCAAGTTGGGATTAGAGTTTTCCCCAAAGAGATGAATGAAGAGTCCCCACAAAGATATAATCACAATCCTCTGTGTGTGTGTGTGTATAAAATGTAAATGTGTGTGTATTTATGTACATGGCATGTGGCATGTTGTGATCTCACACATGTAAAGTGTGACCAGATAAAGTGTTTATTGCTGTTAATATTTTCAGTTTGCTAATGGAAGCTGAATAGATAACAGCAACACTAAACAAAGACCCACACCCAGGTCTGAGCTGGTAAATATTATGCCATCTCAATTAATATATATATATGGCATATATATATATATAAATTGAGATGGCATAATATTTACCAGCTCATATATATTCTATATATATATATATATAGTACGATTTCTGTTTGCTTTTGTTCTCTGAAAGTTTGGCTATGACATACATAGTTTCTCATGTCAACATGTCAGCATGGTTGTACCCTTTGAAATTATCCCTTCATCAAAGCAAGCCCTTGTTTCTTCTCGTGCATCATTAACATAAAGCATCGTTTTCACAAAAGGATGGATGAAGGGGAAGAGGGTAAGTTCTTCTTACCCCATGACAGGAGCTAGAATTCTTGACCTGAAGAAACTTAGGAGTTAGTATGAGGGCCGTGTGCCACTCTGAACAGAACAGTAGGTGAACGTGGAAAGTGACAAGATGGCCTCCAGCCAAAGCAGCAGAACATGTACTCGTTAAGGATAGCCGTGGTCAGGTTGGTCACAGTTAAAAAGTTAAACAGTTAAAAACTCTTCTAATGGCTCCAGAGAGGAATGGAGGTGCAAGTTCTGGCAGATGGATGGGGAATGGATCAGAAGAGGTTTAAAAACTGAACCTCTGAAAATGAAGCTTTGACATTCTTCGGCTGAAAATTTCCTGAGGGGCACCAACCCCTCGTAGGACACATTCGCCCAGTCACACTTTAAAGACAATTTGGTCAATCTGACTAACCTCAGCATGTTTTTGGACTGAGGAGGGGAAAGCGGAGTAGCTGGAGGAAACCCCACAATGACACGAGGAGAACATGCAAACTTCACACACATGGAGCCATAGCAGAGACTCAAACTCCAGAGATGTGGCCCAGAGATGTGAGGCAACAGTCCTGACCACCATGCCACCCCTTATTTAAATACATTTAAAATACTTAATAAAGCATTGTGTTACTTATTTGTTTGTTTGTATGTTTGTGTGTTTGCTGCCTGCCATCATCTGCCTGGCCTACGCTTCAAGACTTAAACATTAAAATTTGGACAGTGTGATTTGGGACTTTGTCACCTTGCTCATTTGACTTCCTCTGCCGGCCCCTAGAGGTTGGGCTCCCCCTTTGAGTCTGGTTCCTCCCAAAGTTTCTTCCTTCTAGGAGGTTTTTCCTTGCCACTGTTGCCTCTGGCTTGCTCCCAGGGGGCATTGGGCGGGGATAATGTGAAGGGCCTTCAGACAATATAGTGGTGTGAAAATGCGCTATACAAATTGAACGGAATTGAATTGAATTGAATTTAATTGAATTTTAAGAACTTTCATCACCAGCCTTACAGTCTTTTAAATACAGTCTGTCACTGCCTTTGACTATATGCGAGTACATCATGTGACAACTCCTGTTGGGTCTAGCTTACTCATTGAGAACTTAATTTGTCCATGACCAGTAATCCTTGGAAAAAAGTAGCCGCTTTGGAGCTCGGTGCAAATTGCCATACAGTCACGTATGCAGTAAAACATACTATCAGATATTGTTCACTGAATGCCGTTATAGGACAGAAAAATAGAGCAATTATCAGACAGCATTGCTGTGCTCTAGAACTCGTGAATTACCTTGCTAGCCTGCAAGTGGCGTTCTAGCTAATTTCAACAGGCATGCTCAGGCAGTGGCATCTTGTGGTTTGTCACATATGGAAGACTTCATTAGCAATAAATCGGATTAGCTACTTTTATTCCTAAGGACAAAATGAATTTCTATCAGCTAAATGTGGGTCTTTTTATAGCCACGGAGTCGGCTTCGTAGGTGAACCGACTGGTGAAAGGTTACGCTAAACAGCGAGAATGGTTTACAAAAAAATCGAGCGAATACATGCCAGACAGAATGGCATCAAACTTGCCAGTGTCCCCATTACAATTTTACTACTACTATTTTACATGTATTGTTGTATTTTCAAATTAGAAATTACTTGTATTTTAATTAAATAAACCAGTATTTTGTATTTTATTTTTGTTGCATTTGATCAGCAAGTATTTGTCATTTATACGACACTTTTTAATGTATTTGTGCCCATTGCAGCTCGTCAACTAATAAATACGTCTCCTTATCATGACTCTGTAAAATTAGTGCATCGATAGTGATTCATTCTGGTCGCTTAGAGGGAGTTTCGGATGAGGCACAGCACTCTCCTCTTTGCTGTGTGCAGCTTTCCATAAGTCTGACTGAGGGTTGGGTTTATTAAGAGAACAAAAAGTATCAGTCAAAGAGCAGCTGAAGGAGAGGACAGATAGTTTGTTGCCTCATTTGGTCACAACTGAAGCTGATGGCAAAGATGAACCACAACTGTTCTATATGTTAAAAAGGCTTGATTACATGCTTAAAAAGCATAATGCAATTCAATTTTATTTGTATAGTGCATTTTCACAACATCACATTGTCTCGAAGCGCTTTACATTATCCTTTTAGGTTACCCCTTATACTCAGTGTTGACAGACACAGCTGTAACGTGACTATAATCTTTGACACAAACAAACCTTTCAATATCTTCAATTCAACAGTACTCCTATGCCACAGGTAAAAGAAAACTACAGTGCTCACGTCAATCAAACTACATTATTAATGTGATTTAGTGCACATATATTGAGTGCTGGGTTATTTAATATTTGGAGAATGATGTTGCAGACAGAACAGTAGAAAGGTACAAAGGTACAGTGATTGGCCTCATTCTTCTCCCATTCATCCTCCATTATAAAAAAAAGCCTTATTTCGAAAGTGTTACCCTTTGACATGAACCCCTTACAGCATGAGGGAGGTTTGTACTGAGGCATTGTCAGGAATAGCATAAAAGATATCACTTTGATTTGGAACTAATTTCCTTTTCACACTATACAGGGTGCAGCTTTTCACTGATGCACGATGACTGCATTGTTACGTTGTTTGGCAAGACCTTTATATTGCCCTCCCAAAGGTAACTGTAATTACTCAAAGGTTAAATACATTGTATCTAACACCTTTTTCAGATTCATATACTTTTGGGTGCTTAGCAATAAATAGCGCAGAATCAAATCCTGAGGTTTTTCTGATTCAGATCTTATCTAATGGACAAGAATTGATCAGATTCAGTAGCAATGAATATGTATTGGAACTTCAATGGATGTGGTTGGACCTGAGGGGTGAACCCAGGGCTCTGACTCTGAATTTATTCTGGATCAAAAGTGAACTCATGAAGGCAGAATGGCAATTTTTTGTGCACTCACTACAAACCATTCAGACATATGTTGATGGGTCTTGAACAAATACAGGTACAGTGCAGCAAATGGGAGACACCATACAGTATGTGGTCAGGGCACTTCAGGATTGGGCTCTCGGCTGTACTGTGCTCAGTACTCAAAGAAAACATTACAGAACTGCAGCACTGTGCTCAGCGGGAATCTTGAAAGGCAACTGATTTTTCAATTGACGACAAACTTTTGCATCTTTAAGCAAGCATTATGTCAGACAACTCTCTATCATTTTAGACTGCTTTCAGAAGTGGGCAAACACAGTGCTTAAAAAATTCTAAGTTATTAAGTAGAGTCTCTCCAGTTTAAGATATGTATAATCATTATAGAACCCCTGTCAATTTAAAAAAATAAAAACTATATAGCTTTGTCACCCTGATCTATGTCTGCCCTCTGGTGTTAACATACAGAAATTGTCATAACTGGAATTAAGCTTGTAGTACATGTTTATGAAAGGCATCCTGACAGCTGTATGACAAGACAGTTATGTAGAAAAGACATCTTAAATATGTCACTGACAATTGATTGTGCATATTTACAGAGCATAGAGAGAGCAGCACAGGCTGAGGATTCTGTTTATTTGTCTCTTCATTTAGTATTTATCTCTAGATCGCATTAGAGTCAGTCATGTACAGGGCAAAAGAGAGAAACAGAAGAGCTTTCTGGTCCAAGCTTGAAACTGACCTTTCTGGCCTTTTTGGTTTTTTTCCTCTCCGTACGTTGAAGCAGGTGTGAGCAGCTATGACTAATAAGTCTGCCTGTCCATCACACATTCTTCTATAGGAGACTCAGCTTCCAAGACATGCACACGTATCTCAGTGGGAAACATCACACTTATACATCCCTCTTATGGGAGTCCCCATCTCTGTTTAACTCACACATTCCTCTGCAGAGAGTCCTCTCATCGATCCCACCTTGTCTGTATCTGTGTCTATGTCTGCGTCCATCACTCTCAATATTATTTCATAGTGACTGTAGCTCCACAATCATGACATTTTATAATGTGACTAGTTAGCTTTCACCCAGGACCATATTTCCATCTTGCAATTCTCTCATCATTGATGGACAAAGTGTATTAGACAAATTTATGGTTGTTCTATAACCGATATACATATACATAAAAACACATATCAGAATTTGACTAAACATCAGTGTGAATGTAGCTTCAAATGCGAGATTATTAATTACATTTTAACATCTCTGTCTCTCTAGTTACTTTTGAAGGGTTAAATTGATGCAGAGAAGTAGCTCGAGCCCAAAATATCTTATATTTGCAGCAAGAGATGCAGTCATGAGATGCAGGCCACCATTTATTCTGAGCCTGACAGTTGTGGGCTATTAATGCAATCCTTAGTAGGGCAACAAGAGACAGAGAAATCCACCCTGCACTGGCACAGTGGGCAGTTTGTAGCACACAGGGCAGGTAATTTAGGGTTTCACCTAGCGAGACATAGTGGGGTTTTGTGCCGACCTCAGAAACCATATTCTTCCTTCAGACCCTGGTTGTTCTCATCTATGTGAGAGGGTAAACCATCCTGCTATTGTTTTTATAAAGATTTCTGCTCTGTTTTTTGCAGACACTTGAAATATGGCACACAGTGTCTTAATGGAGAGTCCCCACAAAGATATAATTACAAACGTGTGTGTGTGTGTGTGTGTGGTCCAGGTATACCATACCTTGTGGGGCCCAAATGTCCCCATGATGTGATGAATAACCTTTTTTTTTACCTTATGGTTTCCTGGTCCCTATATGGGAAAACACTATTTTATAAAAATCTGTGACTTCACCAAAAAAACTAAAAATGCAAAAACTCTTGTATTTTGCTTGGTTACTTATGGTTATGGTTAGGGTAGGGTGGGGGTTAAGGTTGTCACAGTTAGCATTAGCATTTTTCCCATAGAAATGAATGAGCGGTCCCCAAAAAGATATGATTACATGACTCTGTGTGTGTGTGTGTGTGTGTGTGTGTGCGCGTGTGTGTGTGTGTGTGTGTCTGTGTGTGTGTGTGCGTGTCTGTGTGTGTCTGTGTGTGTGTGTGTGTGTGTGTGTGTGTGTGTGTGTGCACATGTGAGTATGCTGTGAAATGGAATAGCATTTTACTGTGTCCTGTGCTGCCTGTGGTAGCCTCCAGTCCCCTCTCATTCCAGAGGGTTGGATATGGAGTAGGAGAATGGATGGATGGATGGATGGATGGATGGATGGATGGATGGATCACTTTCACTTGGATTTCTAGGCCACATGACTTTATAACTATCTGGTATACAATAAATTGAATAGCCAAGGAAACCTTTTTTATAATCCTGTCATATTTTCCTGAAGTCACAGCAATATGAACATTACCATTCACCTACAAACGAGATTATCTGGTTTGGTCTTGGATTTATTTTTATCATATTTTTAGTCTCTCTTATACTCTACTTTCTGTCCATCTAATCAATCTATGCTACTGAAGCATTGACCATAGACTTGCACCTTATTTCCATTTGTGAATACCTGGTTAACTTCATAAATCAATTGGCTAAATGCAAAACTTGTACTCAGAGTTATGACAGCCAGCAGAACAAACTGGTCTACTGTACATTGCAACAAAACTGTGATTCAGGACCATGTACAATGAGTTGCCTCACCCAGACCTCCACATCTGTGTTGGGTCATGCAAAGTCAACTGTTCCTAAACCGCTTATGAGTCCAGGTGAAAAACCTCCGGAAGATAACTGAGCAAAATGAATAACTGCCAGTCCAATACAGGGACGCTTCCAGATTGGATCCCACCCCAGGAAGCATTTGGCCAAACCTAAATGACATACTAGTCTGTCACAAGGCACACACACAAATGCACACAGAAAAAGGGCCTTTTAGAGTCACAAATTCACCTCTGTGTCAATAGACTACAGAAACGTAAGTGAATGCAGAAAGAATGTGGAAACTCCAAACACAGATTCATAAAAAGCCAGGTCAAGGTTCAATCCAATAATGCCCTTTTCTAGGACAGTAGAAATTAGTGCTGCCACTGAAGTTACAGTATTCTTTAGCTGTATTTAGACATGTTCATGCAGAAGATCATCTTTGCTTTAGGACAAAATATAAAAATGTAATAGCATAATCTGGAATGATTCTAAGTGTGTTATGGTAATTTCTCAGGGCAAATCCATGTAATACTGGCATGACTAAAGGAAACATAAATACCATCTGCTATGTGTATTACCCAGTTTGACAGGGCTGGATTTTATACCCATTATTTTTTAATCACCTAGGGCCCATATTTGCTTTTTATAATAACTTTAGTTTTCTGCAATGGACTGGCATCCCATCCTTGACGTACCCAAACCAATAGCAGCTGCCTAAAGGTGGACGAAAAAATATTATTGTTCTTGCTGTCTGCAGAATAAAAATAAGTAAAACAAAGTAACATAAAATGTAAATTTGGAAACAGAATTTAAGTATTCCATATGTAGAGAGTGTATAGAAAATGCCGCAGCAAAATTTATTTCTGATATCCATGGTATATGTTTCAGAGAAAACTTTTGTGGAGATAGTTTTGGAAATTTCTTTGTTCTTCATTGGATTTCATGAGGATTGAATGAGTAGGATGAGGAAGTCGGACTTTCGCTCATTAGTGGTCTCATCTCAAAAACAACAAAAAAAATGACTGAGTGCATTTTGAAAACTTGCTATTCAATTGCTGGTGCCATAATCAGAAGAATTTTCAGCAGTACTCCACTGGGGTTGCCCAAGAAAAGGTGCGAATGTTCCAGGATAGAGTGAAGTCAGGTGACAACTCCTTTGTTCACCTGCAGCCATTTCACTAATCATGCAAAAGTTATCAGTTTGAGCCATCCAACCCCAGACAGAGCAGACCGCAACATGTCACAACATGTGTCCGTTTTTCCTCATCTCCCAAAGCTGAACTGTCTTCATTCCCCCAAATTGTAGTCCTTCCTCTCCCAAACTCCTAATAAAGTGCCTGGACCAGCCTTCCTCTCCTGTCTAACATGGATTGTTTATCAGGCGATGCAAGCAAATCTTAAATCACATTTTACGTCATGGAACTTTATTTTTGAATACTTCAGTCTTTAAACCTCCCTTTATAATGCAACACATTCTATATTCAAGGTGTTTCTGGTTAATGAATTAAAAAGACACAGTTTCTCATTGGTAAGGGTGCTGCACAATCTGCTGGAAAATACATTATTTGCCATTGCTAATATACGTTTATAGGTCAAATATTAATATTTCTATGTTGAGTGTGTATGTGTACATACACTGCCTGGCCAAAAAACAAGTTGCCATTTGAATTTTTCGTTGGACCGCCTTTAGCCTTGATTATGCCGCACATTTGTCATGGCATTGTCTCTACATGCATCATCTCACCCTTTATTTTCATCCAGATTTGCATTCATTTCTCACCAAGATCCTGTACTGACAAGTGAGTTGAACCACTCCATAAAGCCTCCTTCAGCACATCCCAAAGACCTTCAGTGAGGTTAAGGTCACAGCTCTGTGGTGACCAAGTCATGCGTGAAAATGATTCCTCACGCTCCCTGAACCACTCTCTGACAATTCTAACCCAATGAATCTTGGCATTCTTGTCCTGGAATGTGCTCATGCCAACAGGGAAGAAAGAATCCATTGCTGATGGATGGAGGTGTAGCTTGGCCATTCAGTAGATTCAGGTACTCAGCTGATTTTACTTTATTGCTGCATAACATTGCTGAACTGTAATAATGATCCAGTCATTGGCTCTTAAGTATTTGCTGATATACATTCAAATGGCAACTTTTTTTTGGGTGGGCAGTGTGTGTGTGTATGTGCGTGTGTGTATGTGTATGTGTATGTGTGTGTATATATACAGTATATATATATATACAGTAAAATCCCATTAAAGTGGACTCGCTTATAACAGAATATCGTCTATAACGAACAAGGTCCGCTGGTCCCGACCGTGTGCCTTTAAGAACATGTAGAAAAAACATTGGATATACGTAGCGGACAGGAAAGTGAAGGATAATAATAACATGTTTTAATTCAGCAAAAGAAATACTGTGCCGCGCTTTGTGATATCAGTCACTGATGATGTCATTTGGCGCCGGTAGCAGTTTTTACGCCAGTGGAAAACTGACACAAAAGAAGTACCATACTTTTGGCACTTTATGGAAGTACCGAAAGTACCGAAAATATGGTACCTTGTGCGGTGGAAAAGTGCCCTATATATATGAGAATTAGCATTTATTCTTCTTCCTAATAACTTTCCATTTCTGTTTCCTCTCCACGTGTGAGGGCTGAGTTGTTAGACTGAATCTGCCTAAAGGAGTGTGTAAGAACTTAAGTTTTAAGTCCAGACATTACGAGTATGGTGTGGAAATAAGAGCGCCTTGGGGATTAATCAGGTCAGAGTGCCTCCCTGCAGGATTTTACTCGCAACACTGATCAATGTCATAATAGCGAGCTGTTCTTCAAGGGGATCACGAGGGGCTCATAGAGGCCATCATTAATTAGAATCCCATCAGTTTCTTCATTTGCACCTGGACTGCAGACCCACTCAATGCTTTTCGGGAGTCTGGAGCTGTCACTCAGAATGGGTTCAGGGAACAATGCAAGACATGTACGATGGGTTAATTAATACATAGTTTTACTTTGATGAAGGGGGAATCTGAGACTCTCCACACACTAAGTAAGAAAGCATTTGCATACATACAAGTATGCACTGGTCCAGACGCGACACGTTCTGACACTCAGCAAAACAGCACAAAAATCTATGAGCTACTGTGGTTTTCCAATAGAGAAGCAGCAGCCTGTAACATTGGGTTTGTCATTGGGACCTCTGTCTTCACTGACTGCTCCGAATCAAACTATTAAGATCTGCAGGAATAAGAAGCAATGGTCGTACATTTCTATTGACTAGGTCAATGAGTCATTCTGTCACCATTGTCCAAAGGGAGAAGCAATCTTCCTTTTTAAAAAGGAACTATTGAAGTATGTAATTTTTTTTTCCCCGATGGTGATAAAAAGCCTTTTCTCACTTCTCTGATGCTGACAGCCTTGGCAAGGACAGGGTACTGTATAGTACAGCTACACTAAACCTGTAATCTGTTAATACTTATATAAGGCCACTGTTGCATTCTAAACAGGTGAGGTTCTAGACCCTGGAAAAAACTTTGCATTGCACATTCATTTCTGGTAGCCCAATCAGCACTGGAAGACATTCTTTTTATCTAACTATCCATAAACAAATAGTGGAATATTTCTTGATATGTCTAAATTTTAAAGAATGGTTGCAGGATAAGTGTGTGGGAAGAATGTGTCACTTCCCAACTATGTAAAACTAGTTCTTCAGTTTAGTACTGCCTTGGGTCAGTCGGGCACCCTGATGCGCTCATGCTGTTATCACCTTGGAACCAGCCCTTGTTAGTCAATCTAGGCTTTGTGTTATAAATTGGAGAACCGTAACGCTGTAATGACCTAATAACCCAAGTCGGCTCTGCTCAAGGGCCTGCTTGACTCTGCTGAAAAGCTTCTCATTGTTTAAAGTTCTGTATGTTTCCAGAGCTGCATGAGGTCTCCATACTTATCCCCCTGAGATGCAGATTGCTGAATTAGCCTGTTTGTCTGAGCTCCATCACTGTTACTGTCAATGGTAGGCTGTCTGTTTCAGATAGCATCTCACAAGAAAATGTTTCCCTTGACGATATCCAGTTTTGCTATGTTGCTGTCAGTTTGGTGCCAAGATTATACTAAATACTGGTAAAAGAATCAGTGCTAATGTCCTTAATCTATATTTTTATTCAAATTTATCAGTTATTTCTACCATTTTATATATCAACATGGATTACTGCAACAACTCAATTCTTCTACTTCTCCAGATTCCTCCTATCAACCAGGAGGTCACAAAATACCTTTTCACAATGCTCTTAATCACAAAAACATCCTCCAGCTCTGTATTAATAGACTTAAAATTAGAGATAGTGTGTTATATTTGTGCCAGAAACGGACAGAAAAAAAGATTAGTAAGTCCTTAGTTTGAAGGATGGTGGTTTTTTGGCAGATTTTTGGCGCCACCAAGTGGAATTTTTATTCACCTTCAATGCTAAGGTGATACTGAAACTAAGGGTGTTTTCACACCTACAGTTCAGTCCAAATCAGTTGATGAGTTTGTAAACTTGTAGCATTTTCCCCTGAGTTCGGTTTACTTTCACACAGACAAAAATCCAAGTAATACAATAATGTGCCACTACAAACCATGTGAGAACGTACATTCTGCTTATTGTTCAGATGTACCCATGGACATCGTTACGTCCGATCATTTAGGCATATTTTACGTCTAGCCCTGAGTATCTTAGCCCCAATGCTAATCTTCATTCAAAAACAAAAAAGGTTCAGTTTCAGGTAAGCTTGACTTAGCCCCTGATCTTTTCAACAGCTAAAAACTCCCCTGGATCTGTCTGTGGAAAGAGCAAGGAAGTAAATAGCAGAAGAAGGTCCTGCGTCCTGGGCTATGCAGCTGCACATCACTCAGTTTCATATATTGTTGCCTCAACAGCACTGTTCAGTTGACCGGTCAAGTCTTCTCTTCTTCAGCAGTTGGCTGAATATTTTGAAAATTTCAGAGTTTTTATGAGTTGTTTTTAAGAGCTGACAGATGTAGTCAACTGCCCAGATTTCAAAAAGACAACGTACCTTTCTGCTAGACCAAGTAAGACCTATGTCCTGCTACTGGTTTGCGTGCTCTGCCACATCCCAGAATGCAAAGCTCACCTGGCAGTGGGAGCCATTTAGCCCAAACTCGCAGGGGACACCTGGAAGTTGGGTCAGTTTCAGGTTCCATCACATTTGCACTACAGCGAAAACACTCCAGAGTTCGTTTGGGACCAGATGCGGACCACCTCCTCTCAAGGGTCTCGGTCCAGTTGTTTGGTCCACTCCCAAATGATTTGCACTAAAAAGTGCTGGTGTGAAAACACTCTAAGATTACCACACCCACCATTTTAGTTAGTATTACAATCGCGAACTACTTTGTATTGGTTATGTCAACAAACAAATAGTCATCTCTGCAACCAGTTTAACAAAAACTAATATACAGACCACATCTTAAAATATGCATCAGCTTTATTAAAAAGTAACCATGAACAAAACATGTAAATGTTTATATTTGTGTGTCTTATATAAGATTCTTAATCCAATTAATGAAAAATCTCCTCTATTAAAAGGGAACACTGTATTAATTGTAAACTCATTCTGTTTATATATGTTTAAATGTGTTCATTAACAAACAACAGTTTTTCTGAATTAACTGTGTATATTTACAGTATTAAACACTAAAATATTTCCTGTTTCTCCTGGGATACATTTCAAGACCAACCAGTGTTTCTCTGTCTTGTGGGATGTTTTTATTTTTCTGTTGTTCTTATTATGATCTTTTTATGATCTATATCTATATGAATCATTATCTCTGGCAAAAAGATACGCCATGACTTAAAACCAAGGATCTTTATAGTACAGGAGTGGCCAATCGTAACCACAAAGGGCCGGTGTGTACGCAGGTTTTTGGAATAACCTTTAGGTCAGCTGTTCACACCCAAGTGTGTAGATTCTTCAGCCAATCAGTCCTCTAATTAGTAATCTAATGAGGGAGTTTCAGTGAAAACCTGCATATCCAATAGCCTTTTCTATAGATAAGACTGACCACCCCTGGTTATAGTAGAAAGATCCTCCATCCATCCATCCATATTCAGAAATCGCTCAATCCCAACTGAGGTCGTGGAGGGGACCGGAGCCTATCCTAGGAACAATGGGCGCAGGCGGGAACCAACCCCAGGCAGTCACTAATACGCCACAGGGCGAGAAAGATCGTCATGGTCAAATTTTGCTTGTTGGCAAAGTGACAGAAACAACTGAATTGTTGTTACATAGAACAGAACAGAAGGGGTCAGCCATTGCTCTATTTCAATGTCAAGTTCTTTTTTTTAATTCCAGTTAACTGAAACGTGTACCACAGGTGCATAGTCTAGAAAGTAAAATTCCAGACCAAGATTTTGTTTCAACCATGCAGTTGAGTACTCTCTGACTTTGATTCTTTATACACAATTGGTTGGTTAAACAAAATCTTGGTCCGGTATTTTTGAACTATTCACCTCCGTGTGTGCTCTCGATATTATCAAAAGGGCCGAATCTAGGGGAGTACTATGGTGGGATATGCACACTGCCCCCCCCCCCACTCCCAATAGTTCCCAGAAGTTAGAATCAGGTACTAGTAGGACAATAGAATTGTAGGAGAATGAACCATTTGTGATGTAAACACAAAATATGTAAATGCAGTGTTTGAATATGATTAACAGACAAACTGCTTGGGATGCTATTCATGTTTGAGTTTATTAGTGATTATGTCAGTACAGGATTACTGAAATCACCATGAATTAAAGAAATGTTAAATCATTCCCTTCTCTTCCTCTAAATATATCAGTAAACATTAGCATATGGTTGTTCTTGACTACCATGCAGGTTTAAGAACATAATAATAATAATAATAATAATAATAATAATTCAAAACAATAAATAGCATAACCAAGGTAACCCTAGCCTTTAATAATACCAATTTTTACTTTAAAAAATATTGGTGTAAATACATACACGACAGTGTGAAAATTGTAAATGAATGCATTTATTGGCTATCGATTACCAAAAATCGATGTTCTCTCTGTATTTAATACATTCAAAGAGCCTGCCAAGCACTTCCTGGAACTATTTGATGGCCACATGAATCATGTGATGATCAAGCATTTTGAACTTCTGTTGCTGCAACTACTGTAACTCTTCACAGCACTACCCCTCCAGGATAATACATACCTCTGATTGGCTGACGGTTTGTAACCCGAAAAATACAGAATAAAGAGTGGTTTTCTTCTCTGCCAATCATTCTACTAACATTTGATTGTTCATTTGTTTTCCGCTTTCCCAGGCATTTTCCAGGTGCTTGGATTGTTGGGGGGGTTTTGATGCTTTTAGGCCCGACTACCTGGTTTGCCTTTCATTTTGGCGCGTTTGTGTCAGTCTTGTGCAATTTGATGAAAATATCGTTAATCAATGATAACCAGGGTTGGGGAAGTTACTTCAAAAATGTAATCCGATACAGTTACTAGGTACCTGTTGAAAGTATCTCAAAAGGAAAGTTAAGTAATTATAATTACTTTTAGTTACTTTTGAACTGCATCAATACCAACTAAAGGCAAGAGTCACAAAGAAAGAAGATATACCACAAACAATGTATGAATTATCATATACTGTAAACATTAAAATGAATGATAATTTCTTGACATATCAGCGTAAATACACATGAAATACGTGCCCATTTGCAATCAATTGCTGCACATATCGCTCTTAATAGTGAATGTGCATCTGTGTGTGTGTGTGTGTGTGTGTGTGTGTGTATATATATAAATATAGAATTTTCCACATGGCTTTTTCCCCTTATGGACACAATAAAGAACAAGTAACACTACTCGTACAATGGAATGCAGTTTTTCCTAACAATAATAGCAATGAAGGAATTATCCTATCATATATGCGGCTTTAAGAACAGACATCATCGTAAGTGTTGTCCATGTGATGTTAGGGTAATTATAGGTATGAAGGACCAAAACATTCATTATTACCTTTGCATGACCAGTAATTCTGCATTCTCTAAGTTCAACTATTGTTATTCTTCTGGCACGATATTCCTGTACCAGCTAGTTCCAGATTCTGTCTGAAAAGTGCACTACAGAATGAAAGAATTGATTCTTTGAATGGATATGAACATCCATAGCTTTTCAAACCAGAGCTTCTTTCTGTAAAATATTTGAAAGACCTCAAGTCATATACACGTTATTTTCTATTTGGCAAGGAGACTGAACCTAAATTAAAGTGCAACAAATCAGCTCAAGGACTACATTACAGAAAAAAAAAACATTTCCTCAAGCCAAAATAACCTGTCACAACTGTGGATGCATTTCAGAAAGCAAATTTTTTCACAGCACCTACATCTTGAAGGACTGATTATGTGAACCTTTGATAAGCAGCATATGCTGAGATGCGATTGATAGTGTGGTAGGTGACAGATTTTATGTATTTCTTGAGTTGGCTACTGCACAGCAGAGGCCAATATGTCCCCTCCTCCCTGAGACTAATCAAGATACATGCCTGTGCAACATTCTTACAGAGGCTCGCAAACAACAGCCCCACTGAAAATGCTGATAAATACTGGAAACCTGCTACAGATGGACAGGGAGCCATAACCTGAAAGACTCTGGCTTTGCAGGACAGGCCAAATTGTCCCAGCCCAGAGTGGGGTCTGTAACCCTGTCTGATCCAAGGAAATATCTAACTGTATTTGTCACATAGAAGACTGGGAAAACTGTAATAATATTAAAGCCTAAAGCAACAATTGTTATTGCTTTATGTTAGACTTTTGCGAAGTGCAAATTAACCTTTCCTATGTATGTGCCCAGCAGCCCATTAACTTCAGCTTGCTGTTAGACTTTATGAGTGTCGGCCAGGGAAGGAATATTGCAGTTAATGCACCTACATTGCCGCAGCATGCTTAAATAAAGCTTCGTATTTTGGAGCTAGAGATCCATGCAGGAGACAGGTTGGTTCAGGAAATGATGCAGCTACCCTGCAATAACATCAACTGATTCTATACAGTGAATTCTGAATGTGTTTATTCCACTGTTCCAATCAATATTTCATGTGCAATATTTAACATTACATTCTCATTACTCTATCTAAAACAATGTGGTATTAGCTGCATTTTTCATGGGGTGCAACATAATGGCTTTTGTTGAAGCTAACGTGTAATTGCCATGACTAAGGATAAACAGGTGAAGCAACACAGGGGGTTTCATAGTATTTTTTCTGTGCATGTTAATAGTACGCCAGGAGATTTCTTGAAAGTGTGCCAAATATTGTACTGCTTTGTCTAGCTGGTTATTGTAGTTACCCAGAATGCAATGTTTTGTTTTTTTCCGTTACCCAAGCAGGTAGCACTTTACTTGAAAGGCCACAAATACTTAGTAACATCTACTGAAGTACAAATCATGAACAAATATTAGCCACATATACTCAAGATAGAAAAGGCATCATGATTCATTAATCATGAACAAACATGAGATCAATATTTATGTTATTCATTACTTGTTCCTTCAGTAGTTCACAAAGGTTTGCAGAATTAATAGATATAGTAACCAATATAGTAACTGCTTGACATAAAAGATGCGTCACAAATCATTAATGATGAACAAACATATCAGTATGTAACTTACACTTAGTTTGTGGTCAATTAATACATAAGTAGTAGCTTAACGCTACATTATTTGTGCCCCCTCAAGTAAAGTGTTACCCATAATCACTCTCACTAAGACTGAAGCAACCTAATTCATGTTATAAGAAAACAATCACTGCGACCATTAGCATTACCTGGATATCAATAACAAGGATACGCTATTGTATAATCATTCTGAAATCCTTGGAAGCTGGTGATTTTCGATTACAATCTTGAAAGGCCAAGAACACACACTTCCTAGCTCGCATTCCACCATTAACAGCTCAGAATAGAGCGACAAGGAATCAGCCAAGCCAGTTTCTTCAGCTGTGTGGTTTAGCGTCTGCTGGTAAGAAAAAGACCCAGCCTTCAGCTCTTAAGAAAATGTAACTGAATGTGGCTTGGTGTACAGTAGATGACAGATTAAATGAGATGGGCTTCTTTCTTCTACAGGTTTCTGTAGACCGAATAGTTGGAATGACTAATGAAAGGCTCACGATTAGTTGTTGTTGGGTTTTCCTCAAAACAGCGCAATGTCCTGTTCAAAGGATTGTGTAGAGTAGACCAGCTGGAGC
This sequence comes from Isichthys henryi, assembly GCA_026776945.1. NCBI lineage: Eukaryota > Metazoa > Chordata > Actinopteri > Osteoglossiformes > Mormyridae > Isichthys > Isichthys henryi. The sequence continues at coordinate 23,493,052 of JAODJX010000109.1, forward strand.
TGGTTACGCAGACCAGACTGGATTTTCCACTACTTTGTGTTGAAAGAGTATGAAAGATTATTGGTTAAACACATCCATTCCAGAAGAAGCTGCTGTTTTGTGAATTTTAGTTATGTATATTTTTTTTAGAAAGATACACTTTATAGAATTTGTCTTAGTTTTGAAACACCACTTAAATCATGCTTAGGTCTGTTGCGATATTCCTCCCAAAAAGTACTCTTAAATAGTAACGGCTGTTCAATATAACTTAGAACATTTAAAAGATTTTCATTGCAGTTGGCAAGCAGTCTAACCTTAATGACAAAAAAAAATGGAAAAAAAACCCTCATACTAGAACAATTATATTTCAGCTTATATTCATGGAGTATCACCCATGTTGTTAACCAATTAATAGGCAGATTTTTTTAAATCTAGAAAATCTTTTAAAGGCCATACTATTATCAGTGCATTATTACATTATCTTCATTGTTTTATAAAATCCTATCAAATGGAGAGTTCATAAACAGTATGTCTTGAATTGCCTTGAAACAAAATGATCATCTACTTTAACTACTGCCATAACTGAACCAAGTCTACAAGGTCCAGAATGGTTTGTTTCACTTGTTACTTATTAATCCACATTAGACACACAAAGACGTTCCCCGTTAATGACAATGATTTCAATCATACAATCATTATAATGATCATAATTTTAACCCTCAAGAGCTGGCGTCATGCCCAATGGAGGGAGTCCTGATCAGTGCTTTCCGGACAGGTAGGCCTTCAACCCAAAACTAGTCTCTCCAGTGACGGTTTTATCTACCATTAAGTGTCATCGGCCGGCATGTCATCAGTATGTGACCCGTCCTTTTCCGTGCAGGATTGCTCCTCCAGTTTTTCTTCCAATTCATTGCCATTCTCCTCTCTAGGGTAGCCTTTCTCAACAGTAGAACACATCTCCTTGGCACTCATATTCACAGCTACCTCCTGGTCCTCCTTTCGCTTTTCCTCCCTATCCAGCATCCTGTAGTTGTAGAAGTTCATGATAAAGAGGAATATTCCCGAGGCCAGCACCACAACCCCACATGCATAGTACATGTATCTGTAGTCCTTGAACACGTCCACTAGGGCTCCTGAATGACAGCAGAAAAACAATGATAAAACAAATTAAAATTCCATTAATGATGTTTTCGGCCACAATGACAATGCTTTGGGAATCTGTGTTGATTATGCATCCCATCAGGAGGTCTACTAGTGAGTGCTGCAGGCAATTGATACTAAATTATTATAATAATAATATATAATATTAATAAAATTGTATAATAAACTATTCTTTGTCCAATAGGGCAAGGACCATATTTCTGACAGGCAAAAACATGGAGCAGTAGTTAATTGGAGAGATGGTGGTCAGGCTTAGTCCCTGAAAGTATCCAGATAACATATTCTTCTCCAAGATATTCAAGGTAAATTAGATATCAAAATAAGGCCACATCCATTGTTCTTTATTTAGAGGTTATTACATTATCTTGTCCATCCTTTATAGACTTAAATTCCTCTTATAATTGCTCACAGACGTGAACCACCAAATTGCATTTTATTTATTTGTAAAAAGTATTGTACATCTCGGAAACTTTCTTCTAGGAAGATGTGTATAACACATTGATAACAATTTTGGTTGCAAAGGTGCACGGGAAAACAGTTAGGCTGACCCCTTGGAGCTGCATGCCATGTAGAGCATTTCTAGGAATCGTCCAGTGCACCTTTTGCAATATTCTACAGTCCTTCAAAGAGTATTTTTTAATCATTAAACTACTGCTCATAACATTTATGCATTTTTTTGGTCATTATAACCTACCTGATATCGGAGGTCCTAGAAGCACAGGACCACATTCAATAATGGTGACCAGACCAACTGCACTGGAGAAACGATGAGCACCAACAAGGTCCATCAACACCTCGAAGAGCAAGGCGCACACCATGCCAAAAGCCACCCCAAAAAAGATGGCATAAATGACCAGTCCCACAAACCCCGTGGCCTGTGGGCACAGGATATGGCAGATGCCACTGAAGGCTACGGAGAAGCTGAAGAAATACTGAATCCTATGCCTGATACACTTGGTGTTGGCAACCAGGCCGGTGCCAGGACGTGCCACCATATCAATAATGGCAAATACAGATAGCAGTAATGCAGCTGAGTACTCGTCAACACCAAGATGCTTGGCATAGGGAGCAAGGAAGACAACTGGGGCAAAGAAGCCAAAGAACATGACCACATTGCCGACAAGGTAGATGATGAAGCCTCTGTGCTTGAAGAGTGAGAGATCGATGAAGGTGTTAATTCTGCCACAGCACCCAGACTTCCTTTGCTGCTCCTGTCCACTCAACAGACCAGCGACAGGAGTGCAGCTGCCATCTTCTGCGTCTGATTTGTCACAATCCTCTGCACATTTAACTTGGGGCTTTACCTGAATGGGCCTCATCAGGGCTCCTGCTACACAACAATTAAGAATTATAGCTCCCAGGATTAAAAACGCTCCTCTCCATCCAAAGCTGTCAAACAGAAATTGATTCAGGGGCGCCAAGGTAGAGAGGAAAACTGGACTTCCTGCCATGGCCAGGCCATTTGCTATAGGCCTCCGGACCAGGAAGTATTTCCCAATGATTGTCAGGGCTGGTTGAAGATTGAAAGCAAGGCCAAATCCTAAAATATAAAATAAGCAACTGTTAATGTGATGCATCATCCAAAAATATGTAGGAGACATATTTTGTCCCCTGCATTGCATCTACATGTAAAACATTTTCATGAAAAGTTACAATTTTAAATTGTAATCCTTGACAGAAATCAAGAGTAGCCTGTCCTATAAATTTAGGCAGAGGTGGCAAGGAATGGATAAACAAAGGATCGAACTGGGTTCAAACCATGGCACCGGTCAAAGTGCCATTTTCTGCTAAGTGCTGGACAAATTTAACTTACTCCTTGATAAATATTGGACCTGCATTTGAGCTCATATTTTACTCAAGGTTATTTTTTCCACTATAATCAATTTTTATCCCCTCTGGAATAATATACATAAGATACATAAACACTTTCTAAAGGGAATCGTGATTAGTGACATTCAGAATCACCCAGAGTGCATGTGCTCAACTATTGACATCACAGCCTGTCCAGGGTCATATCTGAAGGGACATAAGGCCATGCAAACAAGGGTTTACCATTTACTCAGCATACAAGTGACCAGCACAGAGGTTAAAACAGCAGACTTGTATCTGAAGATATTCCTTTAATGTATTGTCCCAGAAACTTCTTATAAAGTACTATAAAAAAGAGTGCATTGTTGCTGAGCTTGCTGGCCTTATACCAGTGGTCACCCCACTGCTCTGGCAACGAAGCAGAGAGGACATCAACCCCACTAGGCCGGTGGTAAATAAGTAGGCAGGACAAAATGCCTGCTTAAATTTTACTACATACTAACCCCAGTCCAAGTGTCGCAACCCTATCAAAACCAAAATGAGAAAAAGCTGTAGGCTTCTTTCCAAGAATGATACAGCACTTGTGGAAATTATAACAGAAAATGTTATGTCAGAAAACAATAAATTAAATCAATCAGTGATTAAATCATAACTTAAATTGCTCATAAGTACCCAAATTACTTAAATGGACTGTTTTTGGAAAATCAATATAGATTTACTTGTATTTTGCCCAACATTAGTAGAAGAAATTTCTCATGAAAGTTATCCTGCCCAAAGTGGCCCCTGCCTTGTGCCCTATGGTGTCCAGGATAGGTTTCAGGCCTCCCTGTGACCCTCTACTTAACAGGTGGATGGATGGATGGATGGATGGATGGATGGATGGATGGGTGGGTGGATGGATGGATGGATGGATGGATCTCTCACAAAATTTCTAATCTGAGAACAATTACTGAATATTACACTACAAATTACATCATTAATAAATTAAATCATAAATACCTCCAATGACTCCAATGCACAAATACAAATGGACGATGGTGCTGCCAAAAGAAGCGGCTACCATACCAATCCCACACATTATCCCACCGGCTATGACCACAGGTCTGCTGCCATAGCGATTGACTAGTATGCTGCTTACAGGTCCTGAAACAAGAAACAGTTTGTGACCATCAGTCAATAAATTGAACGAATATACAAACCATTTATGGTGGATTTAGACAATGAGACTTTGCAGTGACAAATATTCTGAGTCCAGGGTCTAAACTGCTGGACTCATCACTACCATTGTCAAACAGGCTAAATGGTATAAGGAAAGATGATATGGAAACTCTTTGTTATCACCTAGACAACAAACCAGTTTGTAGTCTTCACAATGGCTTTAACATACATAAACCAAACCAACAAAACTGAGTGTCATTTTTATCCTGGTTAGTCACATTTTTAAAAATGTTATTCCAACTCAATTCTTAATTCTGAATAGAAACTAGTCTAAAAAAACAAATAATAGAAAAAAAACGGGCAAAATTTCAATCCATAATTCTTTTATGAAACAATAAGTGAAATTATTTGAAAATAGTTCTTCACAAGTTTTAGTGATCCATTAAAACAAAAGTAAAGTGTTCATTTCCAAAACTCACCTCCTGCATACATAGTTGCTAGCATGATAGAGGACACCCAAGCAATCTCACTGTAGGATATGGAAAAGTATTCCTGGATCTCCTTAAAGTAGATGGTGAGGGCCTTGGGAAAGGCGTAGGAGAAGCCTATAGAGATGAAAGATCCAAACACCACTACCCAGCCCCAGCCACCATCTGGTGGGGGGTTCCCAAGGTCCATGGCGGTCGCTGGAGGCATGCTGAGACAATGGCTGTGTAGAAAATAACATGATTCTGGGTTCCCATAAAGAGGCAAATCCACCATCTCCTAAAAATGCTTTTTAATAACGGGGCACTATCAAGATCCGTGGTTGTCTGGCTTCAGAAATACTTCATTTTACTGCAGCTTATCAGCAGGTATTTCTTTCCCAAGCCTTTATATTGTTCATATGATTAAACGCTTTATTAGGTTAAGTGTAGAAGTCAGTAAAAAAGTAGTCAACTCTATAGGTGACATAGACATAGACCTTTCGAGGGGGGGCGGACATGACTAATTCCCACTCTGTCTCGGTTGGGGGGGCGCTGGCAGTGACGCTCACCTACTGTAGGGTGCCACACTACATGGCTAGGACCGATTCTGCTTGAGGCTATTCCACGAATCCCAGGTTATGCCCTGGCCAGTTTGCCCCATGCTTACCCTACTAAGGCGATTTCTGGATACCAGTACGCTTAAGCCAAAAATACAAAGATGCTGAAAGTACCAGGAGTAAATCCATGCAAACTCCACAGATATAGAGGGTCCAGGCTATGACTAAGTGTGACCGGAGAGGAGCAATTTCCTCATTGTCAGATTATCAGAATGATTCAAATTACAAGTATATAATCTTTCTTTCAACCTATTCCAAAAAGTGATATATGTAGTAAAACTTTAGAAATATTGAAACGGAATTACCTTCAAGCAATATCATCAATGTATATTCGGTCATATTTTAACTTTTAAACACATTTATGAAAAAGGTGAAACAGAAGATACTGGGAATGATAAAAAAAAGCCAGGTAGAGGGCGGAAGTGACTTTCTAATGTCAGAGATGACTGTTAACTTATCTAACAGTTTGTCATGAATTGTAGTATGACATCAAGAACCTTCAAAAAAGAATAGGAAACATTATGTGCAGGTGTGAAGTGCACTGCTAGGAATGTTCGTATCAGGATTGTTCAGAAGTCCCATAAAGTAAGGAAGAAGCCCTTCATTAATAAGAAACAGAGAAGAACTGGGTGGCAGTTTGCAAAAAAATTAAAAAAATGTAGACTATATTATTCACAGACACACACCCATAAATTGAATGAAACAAAAAATTGTGCTGCGGTCTCTTAATTTTTCCAAAGCCTTAAATACAGAGAGAGAGAGAGAGAGAGAGAGAGAGAGAAGAGAGAGAGAGAGAGAGAGAGAGAGAGAGAGAGAGAGAGAGAGAATTTTTAAACAGCAAACTATCCTAAACTTCCTAAAGTGGGAATAAATCAGATTGTAATTCGTGTAATTGATTTTCTCCCAAAACTACGATTAGAGTGTGTATAAGGTTATAAACTATGCAGGCCCATAATCGGTTAAACATACGTATAGCTGTAAGTACATACGATAGAAGGCAATGCGCTGTTTCCCGGACAACCCTAAACAACCAGTATTTGCTCTTGTAGTGAAGGTGGACCTACGTGTCTAACGCGCAAAAAGAACGATAGTAAATTTATACTGCTTATTGCTTAATAATAATAAATAAATATTAAACGCTCCTTGATCCTGCACCAGATACGCGGCTTGAAGGATGAATGGGTGCTCATTCTCTACTTGCAGAGGTGACCAATCTATGAATATGTGGTATTAAAAAAATTACTTTTAAAATTACAGGCAGGTCTGTCTGTATTATTTTACTTTTAATAAAAAAAGAAATCCCACCCTATAGAGCATGAGAGTATAGATGCTTACCTCCGTTTCAGCTCACTTCTTAACAGTGCACTATCCCAAAGGCTGCTTCGCAATGGGCTCCAACGAGGATGGAACTCCATCCAAGTTTTTCATGGGAATCACGTGGTGGCCAAGGAATCGATCGATCGGCTTTCGCATGCAGCAGGACAGGCTACTGCTGAATTGGTTTGTACTGTACTATAATTTCATATATAAATACACGTATAGGTATGTTTATTATTAGTTGTAGCTATAGTAGTAGTAGTATTAGAAGCTTATTAGTAGTAGTATTGTAATATTATTATTATTATTATTAATAATAATAATAATAATAATAACAATCTCCCTGTAATGACGACTTTTCTGGCTTATGTATTGCAAATCCAGTGTCAGTAACATATCGACCAGAGGCAAACAGCAGTGCCCTCCGTAGACTTTGCAAGGGGCAGGTGCTCGAACGCGGGGGGCGTGGTTTTCGTACATTTTTGTAAATTTGGCGGGGCGGAGGGGGTCTAAAGTTTGCGTGATGGAAAAGAGGCAGGTATGACCGCAAAAGAGAGGCACTTTCAATCACTGATGTACCTTCTCCGACGTTGAAAGAAGTTACATGAAAAATATGACTCAAAAATACTGGCAATTGGATCTTTCTGTAAGGATCATAATGCGTCTATTGATAAAACACTAAACCCCATTCTCAGAACAAAACTGTCAATTACTGAACCAATCACTCGTTTGTAAAAGGCTTCAGCAATTTTCACAATGTTATTCACAATTTACAATCTGATTCACTCTGTCTGCAAAACTATAAACACATTCTACATCCATCCATCCATCCATCCAAATTATGTACCTGCCTCCCCAGAGCATATTCTCATTCACCACAAATCCATAAGTTGGAAAACATAGACACACAGCAAACACAGCAAAAGTTAAACATAACCACCATATGGTAATTATCATAAATAGTTGATTTTGCAAGGAGAGTCAAGGTGAATGAAGTTTGAAAATTGAGTTTTATGTTTATTGTTCTGAGAAAAGGATGGATGGAAAAAACAAGTTGTCACTAAATGTTTTACAGTGTTACTACAGAGACAGTATTAGTTTAAGATGTTAAGGTTATTTCCACAGGGCAAAACCATTCAGCAGCTATTCACATTTAATGTATATAATAGAGAGATGGAGCAATAGTTGAAAAAAAGCTTTCAAGTTTATGAATTCTGTAAAAGAGTGGAAGCACAGCAGACATGGTGGAGAAAAGCATATTACCCAAAACAATACACTTAATGTTTAGTGCTGTGTATTGACAGCATTGTGCAATTTTGTTCCCATAATTCAGTTCTTCATACTAGTGTGTGTATTTCAAGTCCTTTGGGGGGGGCGTAAATACTCACCCATTCATCTTGACTTATGTACAAAAGACCCAGTTGCCATCCCATCCAGGGTATGCCCCAGCCTTGTGCCCTCTCCTGCCTGGCAGAAGCTCGAGGCCCCACTGGTTATAAGGCAGATGGATGGATATTATCAGCTATAAAGTCACTGTGAAACTTTACTACCTCTGAGGATGATGATTTCTTGCTTTATATTTGTAGTACGTATTACAAAATTCTCTCGCAGGGCATGAGAGTAAATTTTAAGAAATCGCCGCCTCGAGTGGCCAAACAAAATAGCACATTGAGCTCGTAATGGCCGATGATGTTTATTAACTGAAGATAATCATGCATCCATTTCTCATGCATTATTGCATTCAAAATCCAAACCAATACCAAGTGTGCTACAGGTTCAAACACCCGAAAGGGTACTAATACTGTAGCTGGCAATTAAAAATGCACAAAACGTGTAAGGAGGATGTACAAGTCTGCTTGGAGAAGGATATTAAATCTCAAATGCACACATGATCCCAGCTGTGCAGAAAGCCGGGGAACTTGAACATAAATTTAAAAGCTTATGTTTAGAACAACATGGAGAACGAGTCCAGATTTTCAGAGTGAAACAGAGAATACTGGACGTACAGCTGATTAACCCTCTAGTTAAACCAAAATTCCAAGCATATATGTTACACATTTTCTTTTACGTTATCAGAAAGACTCCTTGCACAGTGTAAGTGTAAACTTCTAAAATCCTCTCGTAATTAGACTACAAATCAATCAGTTTGACTTATATTTCAATAAGACTGAGCAAAGTCACCTTGTACTTAGAACGGATCACGGACCATTTTCATTCAACTTGGGACCCTTCACTCCATGTTTTGTCATGCAAACATTAAAAAGAAAATTTCAAAGCCAGTCTAAACCTTAATTTCTCTAAGCTTTGTTTGTTTGTTTAAGCTTACTATCAGTACAGCACTGAATAACACTGATCAATACAAACCTAAGACTTTTGAGTTCTTGTACTATCAATCAGCACCAGCACAACAATTGTACTAATATGTGGAGGGCCACAGTCACTATTTATGCACTTTTACCAAAACACGCAATCCATTATGTCATTCAGGATAGGTTCAGTTAATAAGACTTACATACCTGGGTTTTTAAATCACTATATGATTTAATCATGTTACAATTTATCAAAGTAATTTTTCATCTCTTTACAAATGAGCGATGCCCAGGAGGAAATATGGGGTAACAAGACCCTCGTTCCAATAATTATTAATGTTATCAGAGACGTATAGCTCCAATCTGCAGGTGTTACCTGGAGAATAAGAGCATGATTTAAAAAAAATCAGTTATTTTAGAGATCCCCATCACAGCAGTCAAATTTTATATTCTAAGAATTATGCATTATAACTACAATCACATTACTATTCTGCATTATATTAAATACAAATTAATTGGCACCGAATATAAGTTACGTCAGAATGTGCAAGATACTGTGAATATAGTTCTACACCCAAGAGTAAGATGCTTATTACGTAACTACTTAATACTACGTAATAGTTTGCAGTCTTGGAGCAGATTAGCTTTTTTTCACTGCACGTTGTACCTGTATAACTGTGTGTGTGAAGAAGACAAAGGATGAATGATTGCTGGAAAGCTACCACAGTAAACAGATTCACCTTGGAGGACATACATTTGATTTCTATACTCCACAGTGCTGTGAAACTCCATGGCAACAGACTGCTGTCCAGTAATTATCTCTGGTGTCATAGCACTCCCGTGACTTGAGTGAGTTACACCCATCACTCTCACACACGCGGCCGTCCAAGGCATACAGCTTCCCGCAGCAGTGGACCAGCCGACCTCCCTCAGGTCGTTAGGAGGCTTTGCACAGCTTGAAGATTTTCCCAGAAGCCATGTCTAGACAAGGCAATATTTGTCTCTTCTCTGAGTGTTTGTGCACCATTTCGAAAACAACAACCATCTCGGACACAGTCATGCCCAGATATTGCGTGCAGTCACCATTGCCCAACAACGTCCCCTTCTCTGCCCAGACTCGGGCCAGCAGCTCTTCAAACAAGGGTGGAATCTTCTCAAGAAAGGCCTCTTCCAGATGAGGTAGGGGAAAACATTGAGTGAAAACATCCAGCAGTTCGGATTCCCTCCATGACCGGTCGTGCTCCAGCCACCAGATGATGTTCTCGTACACGTGTACAAGACAAGATTCTCCTTGGGGATAATGAAATACACCTTAGCATACCTTATCTGACATGACATACATGAGAGGGCATAGAGCCTTAAGGTAATTACCATTAGGAAATGCCTCCATGGGAAAGGATGTAATGACTCGGGTCAGAGTCACTATCATCACCGCCGGGTGAAGCTGTAACCACGAAAAATGAAAACAAAACAGGAAGATGGAACGACGATTCTGAAGTGACTTACCTTTAACAAGCATTAAACAAACACAGGGTGGGAAGGTCACTAGGGGGAGCCGTCATTACTGCTATGGGCTTCTGCAGTTGCTGCCACTCTCTTTGGGGGAATCCCAAATAAGAGGATAATAAAAGAATAAAGAATACAGTAGCCACTAGGGGGCACTGTTGTTTAGTTATCATCACTTCCTTGAATTCTGTGGGGGATCCTAAAGCAAATTTTAAAAAATATGGTTAAGAGAAAAACAGGGGCGCATTTTTAACATCAGTGATGACAGGAATAAAACCCACATATCCTGACGTTACCAAATACTAGAGCAAAATTTGATCTCTGTACAGTACAGGAGGCTGGGCATTCCAACAAAGCAGGACTTCTTGCTTAGCTGTATAATTTGTTAAATTTAAGGTAGTCTGAGCTAAGTGAACAAAGATGAAGCCAGTTCAGTCCAAACTACTGCGTGCCCCAGTTAATATGAATTCTGTTTGCTATATAATACGGTGAATACGGCCTGCAACTGGACACATCCTGTCAACTGGGGCAATCAGGCTCAAAATAAATCCTGTCAGAAGCAATACGTCATCCAATTTCTATGCTGAGCAGAACTCAGTCACCTGTTATGTATGGCACATCTACCAGGAATCGTTTTATAGAGAGGTGCGTTATTTTATGTAGCAAACTAACATGCCTGTATGTTCCAGGTCATCCGATAAATTAAAGAGTTCAATTCCAGCGTCAGGTACTAGTAACGGCACAAGGGGTCGGACTGGGAAGAAAATTCGGCACAAGATACGTGGGGCAATATCAGGTTATTTATAATATGAGCTAAGCAACGGACATTAATTCGGCCTTTTATTAATAATTATTTAATTGTACATTGGCCTGGCGTTTACTGTACCATCTGTGGCTACCCTATGTAAATAGCCCATATGTTCAGAAAAGCCAAAACAATCATTTTATATCTGTCATTTTGAATCTCCCCTTTACGACTACCGAGCTGTAAGCGGCTACCTTCTCATATCCAGAATGTAAACATATGAATCCGGATGCATTTAGAAGTCCATCATTGAGATAGGGATGCACACTTGGAGTTTCTGTAAATTGTACTAGATGTCACACTTATCCACTTACACTTTAGTGAAGCTTAAGGGGCTTATGGAATCTCACATACTTTCAATGGCAAAGGCCTTGTACTTAGGCGTATGGTTGACTAAGTGTAAAACAGCGGGTTAAACTTAGGGTTCCCACTTAGGTCCAAACTTAGGTTTGCCACTTAGGGTCAAATTCATGCATCACCGGGACCTCCATGGACGACCATCCCAGAAGCCTTCCAGGGGAGCCCCGATACCTTTCGGACCCAGCCCAGAGCTCCTACCCCAGGCTTGGTTCAGCCTGACCTGGCCAGCACCTCCGGAATGTCCTCTTACCACCCCATCACCTCCAGGAGTCGGTACACCACTGGCTGCCGAATAGCTAAGACTTAAGCCCTCCCTCGACTGCCCCCCGCCCTGATTGCGTCCACCCCGGGATTATTCACTTTAAATGCAGCGAAATGTGGCTTCGTCATTTGTGCCCATCTGGTCAACCATGGGACTTAAGGCATACTATAGGTTCGGCACCTGGTCAAGCATGGGACTGTGAAAATTTTGGGGGTTCGGCCACCATTCCGAGCAACTTTGCCAGTATGATGCCGTTTGGATTTCCCCATCTTCACCGCGAAATTTCAGCCCAAAGTCGCCCCCTGTCATAACCCCCCTCCACTTTTCACTGATCAGGGCCATTTTGGGGGTGGGGGGGGGGCATTTTAATCATGTCATTACAAATGTTACTACACGTTGTTCTAATCGGAACTGACACGGACAAACAGACATACAGTGACTACTGATTTTTGCAGTATTTTCTGTCAAATTGCTTTCATCATCAATCCCTGGGCAAGGTTCTTACCCAACGTAATACTAGGAAAAACACGTCAGTCCCTCAACTCTGAACATTCAGTTCCGTGAGGAAAGTGTTTATATCACTATATATTTATTTTTAAGCAAATATGTCCTTGCATTTCATGGACAGAAGTCTGAATACATCTGCTTTCAAGAACAAGTCATTTCGTTCACAAAAGGCATGTGGTGAATGAAAGAAATGCAGCGAATGTACGAGGATCCTCAGATACTCCGTCTGTGACTCCTTGTATTAATCCTTGTGTGTTTTAACCTTGCATTCTGCGTGCATATTCAGGATGCCTGATCAGAACTAGTGTTATTCAGGCCAAAGTGGCAGGGTAATATAGCCTGCAACAGGAGGGAATCGGTGCCGCGATTTTTCATTGGGTAGGTTTAAAAATATTAAAAAGGTAATGAAAACAGTGACACTAATGAGTACATGCAATGGTAAAAAGCATGAGCTCGGGAGTTGTTTCAATTTCTATTGCATTTCAGTGACATTTTTGGGATCCTTCCGTCTAATAAGGCATGCAGCAGTTTATATTCCAATGTAGGACAATCCCATATTATAAGGCACGGGTGCCAACCCTCGCTCAAATCCTGTGCCCAGCAAAAATCTCATATCGCTGTTGGACCCTTGAGCAAGGCACTTTTTGACCAATATGGCCACACGTCCAATATGGCGGTGCGCAGACGCAGCACCTTCAGGCTCTCCACTCAGGTGTGTTTTTCGTTCTATTAGTGTGTTATCAGTTAATTTCATTGTCCAGGCAATTAAACAATAACAATAAAAATCTTAAACTTGAACTGCAACTTTGCTTGAGGGATGGCAGCTAACCTTGTTTGCCTATGTGTTGCTGTCGACAAAAGTGTCCACTGAATAAGTAAAGAAATTAGGCTCCGAGTCTT
>JAODJX010000109.1:23534586-23548667 GCA_026776945.1 Isichthys henryi
CCATACCCCTGCCAAGCCCCCCAACCATTCACAAGGCTGCCATGCGCCCTTCACCCCATGTTCCTTCTCTCTGCACCCTGAATGACAATGAGACATAAGGCATCTGTTTCCTCAGTACTGCAATGCTTTTGGGAAATGCCACTGCAGCAGTTAAAGATGGGAGAGCTTCTATGCAACTGGAGTTGGCTCATGTCTGCATACAGGTCGGACAAGACATGACATGATAATTGGTGTGAATCCTTATAGGAGGCAAGAAAATGCAGCAATGTTTGAAACACTTGTGGCTTAATATGTTTTCCTAAGGGTGAGGCAATATTCAGCATGGTAAATGCATGCCACTACAGGGCACTGTCACACCTTCCCTCATTCTAACAGCAGTTTGGAGTCACCGCAAGTGCATGTATTTGCCCTGTGGTAAGAAACTGCAGTAACCTGAGATGCCCCATATCACACAGCAGAAAATGAGAAATAAGCAGAGGTGATATTAATGAAGTTGAACCCACAGGCCTGGAAAAATGCAGTGACAATGCTTACTGCTGAGTGACTGTGACGTCCTCCAAAAGGCGGCCATTTACATTCATAACCTAGCTTCTAACTGGACATGATTAAGACTACAGCTTTTCCTGTTGGACTACCTAACACTAATTTTCACCATTTTAGTAGCACGGCAGTTAATTTTTTTTGAATTGTTGAGGTTCTAGCATCTCACAGGGTTTAACACTGGCACAGTAATAGTAATTCTAATGATCAGAGAATTATTTTAATTTCCATGCCCAAAATCTTATTACAGCATATTTATTTCCTCAGCAGGATCTCTTCCTAACAGCCAGATTTGAGATAAACGCACAGCACATATAAAGCAATGTTTCTGCTTCAGACCTTTGTAAGTGAGGTCAGCAGTGTTCCTTCCTGTCAGACAAAGCTCATTCACGAAAACAACAGCACTGTTTACATTTGTTAATTTCCTGTGCAAGGCACAGGTAGAATGGTGGAGTGGTGTTGAAGGGTTTTTTTCCTGACAAAATTCTCATTATTAGTGTGATGAAAATCATACATTTCAATTTCAAGTTATAATAATTACAACAAAGGATGTTAGTCTCCTGGATTTGTACTTGTGTGTCTCTGGAAAATGCAGAGATTAAAAACCTACAATAACCAACAATTCTGGCAGTTTTTAATCTAAATGGAAAATGTGAAAAGCAAAGGAAGCACTCTTCTGTTCAGCTTCATAAATAGGTTGGAACATAATATTGGACCTTTTAAACTTTACAGACTTTCAAGGGCTTTTGTGCTTGTAATACATTTTGTAATATTTTTAAAGGATGTTCTGCAATTGATCCAGAATGCAGCTGCCCGACTCATTTTCCACCTTCCCAAGTTCTCGCACACCGTACCATTGCTACGATCCCTCCACTGGCTTCCTGTAGCTGCCCGTATCAGATTAAAAAAACTGACGCTTGCCTACAAAGCCAAAGATGGACCAGTTCCCTCCTCACTTAAAGAGCTTATCTCACCCTGCAGTGCATTACACGACTGAGGGTCTTCTCTGTTTGCCACCTGTGTGGTGGAATGAGATGTCCGAATGGCCCAGTCGGAACAGCCGAGTCGGACAAAAAACCTACTTCTTTCGATAGTACTTGGTTTAGCACTTCCAGGATTTTACTCTTATCATTAAATAAAAATAAATTGTATTACTTGCCAAAATAGGTCTTTAGAGTGACAGTTTACACACGGGCGGACACCCCCAGCTGCAGCTCATTGCCCGTAACAAGGCTAGGGATAAGAACAGCGAGCAGACACCAATCCGACGCGAAGTATTGCGCTAATGTATACCAGCCTTACTAAGCACTTTCTTGTCTGTCGTCTTGCCCTGCTTCCTAACCCTGCCTGTTTGCCTAGTGTTCTCTCCTTAAGCCTCTCTCTCTCCCGTTCCAGACCCGTTCCCGCACCAGACCCGTCTACCCTGCCTACCCCGGCTCGTCCTGTTCCCGTAACCCCGTGTGCTCCTGTCTTGTCGTACCTCGTAGGACTGATTCCCCGGCTATTGACTTCCTTGCCTGTTTTCCGACTCTGCCTCTTGCCCAATCCTTCTGGTGCTTCTGTCTGGTTGCGTGAAATAAAGCGCACTCCGGTTTGCATATCTGGGTCCTGGTTTTTCTGCTCCGTCTCTCGTGACAGACAGTATTCTAAGCCGGGTTCTACTGAACCAGTATCAGAATGTACCCACTTATGAGACTTTTAAGCACTTATGTAATTCGCTCTGGCTAAGGGCGTTTGCCAAATACTGTAAATGTAAATGTATAGGAAAGTATTAGGCAGAAAGTAAATATCTGGCAGAAATATACTATAATCATGCTTTTTTCTATGATGCAAATATACCGATGTATGTACTGACTAACCATTGTATTATTCCTATTTAGATCTAAGGCATATGAAATAAGAATGCAATAATGGTTCTACTTCGTTCAGAACTGTATTGAAAATGACCCTAAAGTTCTAATTCATTCAGAACTCAGAACTTTATTACCAGTATGTATGAACAGATCAGTTTTTTTTTTTGTGGTTCAGTGCCAGACATTCAATTTGTGAATTTAAATTGAATTTGAATTCCAATTCCAATTCGAATTTATGGAAGTAGAAGTAAAATGGAATTGAAGTTAAATTAGCTTAATATTTCAATATGAATTACACATTAACGTGTTAAGATATGGTAATGTTATTGAGAAGGACAGGATGAACCTATAAAGTAAACAATTTAGCTGTCATCTCTTCACAGTTGGGGGCTTTGCCTCTGTGCCTCTGATCGCAAGGTTGCGGCTTGGAGTCACAGCAGAATATTCATGTCTTTCAGCCCTTGAGCAAGATCCTTAACCCCAAGCTGCATGGGTGCTGCTGCAGGTGACTGCCCTTACAGTAGCTGCCAAGCTCACTCTCACCTACAAATGTGTGACTGTGTGTCATGGAGAGCAAGCTGGGCAAGACGAAAAGAGAATTTCCTCACATGGATAGTAAAGTGTCATTTTACATATAAAAGCTGATCTCCCTTCAAAATTCAGTGCTGGTTATGATGTCGCTAAAGAAACATTCCAAAATCTTTTCCTACACTGAAAGTGAAACTAGTCCCTCACTTGTCGCCAAAGCTTCACACGATGTCACTGTATACATAAGTAGACAGGTTTGCAGTAGATGCCGTCCTAAACTAGCTTTCCTAAGGTAGCACAGGTTACCTGCAAATGTCTTGCTATATCTGCTTCCTCTACATCTTTTGGGAGAATCTTCAGTATAGTTGTGGCCAAAATGTTGTATTTCACATGATAAAGCCTTTGAAGATCTTTTGCTGATTAACTGTAACATTATTGGACAATGAATCATGTGTATTGGAATAAAACATAATTGCATTTGCCTTGATGTTTTGCTTTTTGTATAGTGCTAAGCAGGGTTAATTTGCTCATACACAAAAAAGGCTAATATATATCAATAGTTAAATATGCAAAAACAATAAATATATGTCCATGGGAAGCACTTAATGGGCCAACATAAAGCAAATGTATATTGATGGAATCGCTTAAACTTTATGCACAATTTTTCTCTTAGAATCATGCAAATATAAAGTACACTTTACCATTCACACATACACTAGCGCAGTATATACAACATTCATCTTGAAAGTAAATCTATTATGTAATTATTTATGTTTTGCTACATACAAATGACATTCTTATGTTGTGTGATAGCACTGAAGTTCTTTGAATTGAAATAAACTAAATTCTTCTTTCTGCCTTCCAGTTCACATTCATAATCAGTATTCTTTGGGGTGTGTCTAATCCAATTCTAATTCCAGTTCATAAATGAGATGGGACACAACTCATAAATTCTGTATTCTGCACAACCTTGGCAATAATCCATTCATTTCCTAACTCTTTATCTTGGTTAGGGTCTGGGGACTGGAGTCTGTCCCAGACAGCAAAGGGCACAATGCATGGGACACACTGGATAGGATTCCAGTGGGGTATACAGTTCTATTCAACAGGATATTTAGAGAAAAATGAATGAATTAGTTGAGTTAAATGAGTGTCTATGGACTGCAGGAGGAAACAAGAGAACCCAGAGGAAGTCCATACAAAATGTAATACAAGGAGAACATGCAAGTTCCATAGACACAGAGTGTAGCTGAGATTCAAATTGCCAATCCTGGAGGTATGAACTAAATAAAAACAACCAAGACTGTAAGAACCGTATGAGACACATGATTAATTATACACAATATGTCCTCAAACCATATAACACCAAGTCATTTTTAAATGTAAAGTCAACAGCATATGAACACTGGACACATTCACTCAGCAATTTGCCTGAGCTTAGGAGCAATGAAAGCAAAGTAGTATTTTTAAGTTTTTATATATCACCTAAGAATGTTTTCTGCATCCTCTCTCCTCTCCGCATAATTATACAACATAATTCTGGTTCTGTGAGGGGTGCATATTGATTATCTCCTGAAATCCTTGAATGATGGTCACTTGTGTAGTCTGAGAAAGGTGGAGTATAGCATTACAGTACAAACAGAGCTGGAGATGGAGAATACTCCAGACCAAATGCTTTGATTAGTTGAGAGGACAATTTTCCTTTATTTAATAGTATATAAGAATGTATAAATTTTGACATTCTTTGTTTTAGAAGAGGACCAGCGCAACCTTCATTTACAATGATGTGCTTGAAAAGCTATGCTTCTTGTAATCACTAAATGTACTAGAGGCCTTGGAATTAATCCCTTAGCATAGTCAGTATATAATACAATAAAATACGTTTGCAATCCGAAATTAGTTTTCATCACTTTTATGTTCAATTAAGCAGCTTATCCACCATTTTATTCTCCAGGCAATTCTCCGCAAATTGTTTTCAAACAAAAGCTGTACTGTATGGCTGTCAGTAAACTCCCGGGGGAGTCTCCAGTCTCCATAAACACCAGTGATGGTGCCCCTTGCAGTTGTGACCTTAAGTTCTCGAAGGCGTCCATGGCAGTCAGAATAAAATCCCCCAAAGACGGACATGGTAAATGCTGCAGGGATACTGCTGTGGAACCTCTATAGAACTTCTATGTCGGGGGAATTACATAATACGAGGAGAATTATATAATACTTGATTTATGCCCCCCTCCCCTCTCCCCGCCCATAATCAGCAACAGAATTATTTTTCAGCTTTGCCTCCCCCTATCCTCCTAACACGTACTATGCTCTTCAGTCTACCAGAACCATTCACTGGGCCACCATGCTCAAAATCGTCTTATCAATAGGCCGACTTGCTTGGTTGCCCCTTCTCAGCAATAGGAGTTGCATACATTTGATTACCAGAGCATTTGATGAAAGACTATGAGGTATTACGGGGTTGAAAAGCACAGACTTCAGATGTGTGAAAGTTGTTTCCACATTGCTTGCTTTCTCTGTAAATGATTAAGACCTTAAATAAACAACTCTGGAATTTCCAGGTCCTTTTGCAATGAAGAAAAGCATGCTGATCTCCAATCTGTATCTTCAGGTGAAGCCACAATTTAAACTTCAATACTTCTGCAGATCAGAATTGTATGGTGTGAAAACATCAACATGTAAAACTAGAGTGTATTTTGGTATATTTTTCAATCATTTACTGTTCACTGATACTCAATTTCTAGATAGTAAGTGCAGAAAAATAGAAAAAATACTCTTCCATGCAGACTCACTGTTTCATTTTTTTTACTTCAAGAATTTGCAAAACAACAAACCAAAATATTATAGTGAAATTACTTAGTAGGTGCTATTTTCCTTGTGATATTTTATCACCTGCTGCTGTTACCTATCGCCTTTCAGTATAGATGCATGGGAAACGTGAAATTTAATCAATGATTGACAAAGCAAAACTGGTAATGTGTACTATAATTACTGAGGGAGCGGAGTGGTTTAAAGGAGTCATTTTCACAGCATTTCTATCTCCAGTTTCATATTTGCAAGTTAGAACTCATTTTTGTTAATAAGAATGGAAGCTTTGACAATAATATATGCCGATTGCTATATCGCATTTAATAATTATCATTATCATTACTAGTTTTATTATATAAAATATAAAATAATAATCATCACATAATAATAATAATAATAATAATAATAATTATTATTATTATTATTATTATTATGGGGGGTGGTAACCATGACAAGTGGTTGCAAAAGGGATGGATTCTTACTTGTATTATTATAGTTTAAAAAAACGAATCGATTTACTTTCGCTTCTAATAATTTTATAACTTAGAAATGAAAATTTTGCTTTTGCTAAATATTCTCTGCTCCTCTGGTGAGACAGAATTAATCCGAGGACGTGGACGTACTGCACTGTTCGATTGAGGCTGGAGCGTTAGGACCCAGTGATAGGTGAAGCCCTGGCTTCGCTTCAGGGTCCCCGGGAGAGCAGCAGCGCGCATGCGTTCCCTTCACTATCACTTAATCCCAATTTCGGGAACCAGCGGAGCACAATGAACTCTAACATAACAGGCAACGTCGTACCTGCTTAAAGGAGCCGCGATTGTTGGAGAGCCTTGACCTAGCCAAGTGCACAGGTGAAATCTGCAACTGTTTTATAAAAGAAATACCTGCAACTGAAAAAAGAATACTTTGGAAGTACATAAAAAGTCAACCTTAACGACAGAAAACCAAAGAGGCGCAAACTGGATTAAGATCACTTTGATGAAACAACAAGCATGTTAAATTTGAGAAACAAAAATTGCAAACATGTGGTTTTGATCTCGAAGTCGGTGCGATTTTTTAAGCGGACGGTCAGCGTTTGGCTGCTTCCTTTCTGATTGATACAGTGACTTAGAAGTAACGTTTTATGCCAGCGCTGTTTCTCCGTTTCCCTGCTGGGCCATTTGCTTTGCACAAAGATTTTTCTGACCATGTCCAAAGAGATACAGAAGAAAACCCATTGGACTTGCAAACTTAGGCAGTGCTCGGTAGCCAGAGACGTTCGCGGAAGATATAACGTGGAACTGAACGGCGGAGCCGAGAACGGCGAGTTTCCATGCATCGGGGAAGTTGATGAAGACAATGTGGTTTACAAGCGTGGTCGGCTGACCGAGGGAGATTTAATACTGGGAGTTGAGGGTATACTGGTTCCTGGATTGCCACTATGTGACGTTTTGGCGATGATGAAAAATTGCAAGGACCAAGTCGAGTTAAGAACTGTCAGACAAGGTAGGGGATGTAGCTTTATTCTGTATGCTTAACTTTCTGTTGCTTTTTCGTATGTCCGAAAGGTGTGTGAGCGCTTGAAATGTCAGATTTCTTTTTTTCTTTATCTTTATAATCACCTCCCTTTTTTATGATCTGTTTCTAAATGACAATGTAAAGTTTGCTAAACTGGCTCCCCCTCAGAAGATGGCGCCCTAGGCCGTCGCCTAGATCGTCTAATGGGTTGACTTCTAGCAAGTTTGAGTAAGAACCAGTCTTATATTTAACTGTATGAAATAATATATTTTTTTTGTGTAAAATAGGGGGTAGGTCAGTGGCAGTAATCGAAAGTCTGCGAAAGCCATCAAAAGGAATACAGGTGACATGAGGAATATGACTGTCAGCAATCATCTGTCATTCATAAGTAGAAAACAGTTTGACATAAAACCGACTTGACAGTCCTCGTTATTGTTGTGGCTTATGGGTCTGTTATTGCACATTGGGACGGTATATAGGAAAGTAACTGCAGATTCAGGGCTTGTGTCATTTCTGAGCGGAGACTGTTCCAGCTTGTTTCATTAATGTTTTGTAGAGCCCAAATTAAATATGGGGGCATTTGGATGGAAGTCTGAATTTCTAAGACATTTCAGTTTCTTTTCCCTTGAATAACACTAAGGCTTGTAACCACGTGCAAAGCGAATGGGCGTTTAGCGAACTTGAAGCCTGCATAAAAAGATGCGTTTATTTATGGTAATTTGTGATTATTTCTATATGAGTTGACTGTGTGGTTCATTCAGTTTGAGCTAGTTGCAAGTCTCTTTAGTGTGTATTGTTGATGAGTTTTGTATTATTCAGTAGGCTATGTACAGAGGTGGAAATTTCAAGTCCAGAAAGTAAAAATCCAGTCCAAGTTTTTTATTTTTCTTCAACCAACCAGATGAGTACTCTGTGACTATGACTCTTTGGTTCAACCAACCAGTTGAGTATAAAGGCTTGGGCTGGATTTTTACTTTCTGCACCTGAAACTTCCACCTCTGGAACATGTGCCACAATTATTGGCACCCCTGGAAATTATACTGAACACAATGTAATTGAAGCATGTTTCCCATGTACAATTTACATCTTTGAGTTGATTGGAGTGTGTAGGAATGTTCAAGCTGTAATCCATGACTTGATTAACTGGGGTACAAACATGAGGTGACAGAGGCCAAATTCCCTCAATCATCCATCAACCTGGGAAAGGTAAGAGAACACAAACTAAATGAGGGAGAAGTGTGTTGACCTTCATAAGCCTGGGAATGGGTTTTAAAAATTAGCTACTCGCCTGAATATGCCCATTTTTACTGTTGGGGTAATAATAAAAAGGTCGACAACAAATGGAACTGTTTCAAACCTGCCTGGAAGAGGACGCAAGTTTATTTTGGCCCCATGTACAGTGAGGAGGATCGTAAGAGAGGCAAAAAATCCCCAAGGATCACTGTTGGTGAATTAAGACAAATACAAATTTTGAGGTTACCACATCTCTGGGGAAAAAAAACCATCGGATGCTACCTTCATGCTAACAGATTATTTCGAAGATGTGCCAGAAATAATAATAATAATAATTGGCATTTTATTGATCCCCATGGGGAAATTGTCTTTACACCTCCCCCAACTTGCTCTTTGTAGAGTAAGATACTGCCCTTTGTGGACAAAACACGCCCCGGGACTTAGGAGTTAAGGGCCTTGCTCCATAAACATGCAAGGTCGGTTTGTTGTAAAAAGAAGAATGGCTATGATGAAAAGAACCTCACCCCAACTGTAAAATATGCTGAAGGTTCTGTGATGTTGTGATGTTTTTCCTCCAAAGGCCCTGGAAACCTTGTTAGGGTACATGGCACTATGAACTCCATGAAATACCAGGACATTTTAAAGCAATCCTGCCTCTGTCATCACCGGATCTTTCAGCAGGGCAATGATCCTAAGCACACGTCCAAATCAAAACAAAAATGGTTAGCTGACCGCAGAATCAAGCTTCTGCCAAGGCTGTGTCAGTCCCCTGACCTGAACCCCCTGAAAATCTGTGGGCTGAGCTGAAGAGGCGAGTGCTCAAGAGCGTGCCTTGGACTCTGGATGATCTGGAGAGATTCTGCAAAGAGGAATGGTCTCAGATGCCCTGCTCTGTATTCTCCACCCTTATAAAATGTTATAGGAGAAGATTCAGTGCTGTTATACTGGCAAAGGGAAGCTGTACAAAGTATTAAATGCCGTAGTGTCAATAATTATGGTTTTGTTGAAAATAATTATTTCTTGAAGGATTTGTTTTTCTTTGATTAAATTTATTTCAGTGAACAGGTGGATTTTTCTCAATTTCTTTTCAGTGTGAGATGAAGCTACTTCACCAAAAGGTGGATTTTTTTCTAACCATTTTCACAAATCTTTACAAAGGGTGCCAATAATTGTAGAGGGCGCTGCAGTAACGGTTTGAGATCAAGCATGTATCATAATTCATTGATGATATATACCGATTGCATGTTCATTTAACTAAGACTTAGTTTGTGGTTAATTAAACCATAAGTACTAGCATAATAATATATTATGCTAATTCTATTATTACACCCAAAATGTTACCTGCTTACACTACAGTACTGGTACTTTTTAATGACATAAAACCTGAATTCAAACAGAGTTTTTGTTTAAAAATTAATTAAAACATCATTTAATACCCACGCCTTTTTGTTGTTTGATTAGGTCATCATATCATTACATGACTGCATAGTTTCTGTTTAATAATACCTCCAGTGTCATTTCTCTAAACTTGTGAAATATGTTTAATTCTACACTCCACTGTTAAGCTGAGAGTGCTTTGTGGGCATAATTAACAAAAAAATGGTAAATGAGGAGTTTTATTTTGCATTTCTATCAGTTTAGGTCAGGTGCTTTATCCCGAAGGCCTGGCAAACACACGTACCAATGGGACTGAATACACATTAGAAAAATGGAACGTGCACTTCTGCCTATTTAAAATCCATATTAATCATAAGAAGATACCTAAGAGAGGACCAGTGAGTGAATTTCACCTCTGGCACTGGTGTCCGAATGCACTGCTCACTGTCCTTTATACTGTTTGACTTCTCACTGGCAGGGTGGTCTTTCATTGACTCAACCAGTCATCAGGTGTGTTGTCTTAGATTTTAACACCCTACCACCCATGTGCTTAGTTAGTAGAATCATAGTGTTACCCCTCAGTGTCTTTTAAATGTGTACTTCTCTTTCTGTTTCATGTATTTATGTTAAATTGAGTTTAATTTAAAAAAATTGAAACAGCATTTTTAAATGTGGCATTTGCATTTATGTTGAGATACAAGGTGTATGCTTAAAATTTCTTTAAACCATTAGAATGTTTTATTTTTTGTTGCTTTTCAAAAGAAGTTTATTATAAGTTACAGTTCTTTCCGACTCCTTTACTTTTTAAATGAAATCTTGAAAAATACGGTGTGTTTTGTGCCCTGTTAGTTGGATGGATGGAGGGATGGATGGATGCATGGTTCCTGAATGCTAAATTAGAATATGGATATGCTAAATTAGAATCTCAGACATTTTATGTTTAAGTCACCAGTCAGAGAGGGAACCCTTTATGAAATGCTACATTTAGCTTAGGGAGGTATTTTGTAAAGTAGGTGTGGGTGTTGGACACAGGTGTTTCCTGAGATGAGGACACTCCTCTCTTGACCTGCATAGATGGAGTGAGTGGACTGTATCCATGGAAGCAGATCAGGCCTCTGATGGCTACCATGCTTTTGTTGACTGCCTCACCATTACCCTCCGGAGAGTGGAATACTGCAGCTGTCATGGGAATTTTTCTGGCCTTCAGTGTTGGGTATTCCGTGATTGGCTCCTTATTGAGGTATATTATTCTGCTTCATCAACATTCAGAAAACAGACCCTAGGGGTACCGTCCACAGTTGGAGTACTGCAGGTGTAATGGGTGCTCACGTCAGCTTTGGTAGGGCGTAGCCACCTCCAGCTTCAGTGTACACACTATATTGTTTGACGCTAATTATGGGCTAAGGGCACACAGGATAAAGGGGGAAATGTTGGGGTAAATCGAGTAGAACCAATGCTAACTACAGCACGGATGCTCCTCAACTTACGAAGTTTCACACATACGAACGAAGTGGACTTTAAGTTCAAATTGTGTTCATTGGGCTCCCGTTTCCTGTCCTCAACATCAGTTTTTTTTTCTGTGACGTCTCTCATTCGTAAGTAGAGGTGCGTCTGTATTTAATTGCTTGACTAAATACCATTGATGGATCTTGTGTGAACTTGTTAAACCCCTGAAGGATGATAAGATCAAACAAAGTGCTCAGTCACGACCCTATAGTATAGGTTTAAATTAACCCTATGAGCAAGCACGCTGTACACTCTACAATTTCTGCCAATCAATGCCTACTGCATAAATCTGATTGGATGTGCCACTGAATTTTAAATTGAGCATTTCTGTGCTTTGGCTTCTTGGATTGGTTGAGTGTTCACTAGTTTTGCGCTAAGCATTTGCTGACCCAAGATCAATTTACATAGGTTAATCCTAGGACTTGGGCTAGGAAATCTGATCGTGGATCAGCATAGGAACTTGCTGGTTTTGAAAGGCTAACATTTCAAACTCTGCTTCGCAATCCTTTCAGAACTTGCTGTGACCCAGATTTGGCTTGAGAATCTGTGACCTAAAGCTTAGGTACAAGATGTGCGGCTCCTCGTATGCTTCTCCATCAGTTATAAATTATGTACTGCTGAATGATTGTGATTTTCTTGATATTTTGTTTCTTCCCAAGGATCATGTTTTCCTTTTTATCCACTGTAAATAATGTTTGCACGTTCCAGTGATGGAAATAATATGGTCCTCTTCAACAATTTTTTTCTCTTCTCTGTCACTGAAGTTTGTAGACTAGTGTGCGTTAAATCAAGTTCTTATTTTTCAGTTCCTAAATAACAGAGTAATTGAACAACATAATTTAATCCAGGAGTGGCCAGTCTTACCCAGAAAGGGCCGCTGTGTATGCTGGTTTTCGCTGCAACTCACTAATTAGATTACTAATTAGGGGAGTGATTGGCTGAAGAGTCCTCACACCTGGGTTTGAACAGCTGACCTAAAGGTTACCCCAAAACCTGCACACACACTGGCCCTTTGCGGGTAAGACTGGCCAGCCCTGATTTAAACTAATATCTATTCTTTCTAACACAACATGGTGCTATCTGTGCTAACTGAAATGCGTTTCTTTTATTTTATGTTATGCAGCCGTTTATAAAGGACTCACAATTTTTTTTTTTTCTTAGTCATTTCCATTTTATGTTGTAAAGCAGTAAAATTTTATGGTCACAAATAAGGGGGATGCAAATAATGAAGTAGTAGACGCTCACATAATGCATTAATTAACCTGTAACTAATTGTTAGTTGGGTATTGATTCCATGTTTTTTCATTATTGATTGATCATGATGGTTCATGTATTCAGTTCAGGAACTATATTAAAGTTAACTAATTAGTTAAGTAATATAGTTCCTGCATGGAATACATGAATTGTCATAATTGATTAATGATGAATTAATACATTAATGAACCATTAAATAAGTAAGCGTGTAGGATTACATTGTGTCCCCTCAAGTAAAGTGTTACCAATATTATTGACTTGTTTGTTAATGACAGCAGTCGCTTTAAAAAAATCATGCAACAATGCAGTTCCTTATGGTAATAATGCACGAAAAACATATGTTTGAAACATACGTTGACGGTTTCTAAAAGGAAAAACCTCCGGACATTGTGACAGGCAGTCAGTTTAAATTGCCTGACTAAATTAATTGCTTCTTTAGTGACATTCACGCAGAAAGTGATGGTGGGGAAAATACTATTTTTGTCAGTTTAGTGGTAAATTGCATATCACCTCATAATCCACCCATCTAACAACTGGGCAGGGTGGCAGTGGGGCCAGCAGCCCGTCCCAGGTGGCACAGGGCACAGGGCACAGGGCACAAGGCTGGGCTGCACCCTGGGTGAAATGGCAGTTCATTGTAGGGCACGTAACTATAGTCACAAAATCATGTGCTATGGGCACATTAAAGATGCCAGTTTTATCTACACTGTATGTCTTTGGGCTACAGAAGGAAACTTGCACAAGGAAGGGGAAATATCAAGCTCTATAAACATAAAGCGGACATGCGAACCCCCACCCAGGTGTGACTAGTCCATTGTGGGGGGTGGAGGGCACTAGTTCATGTAGATGACTGAAAACCATTGATGATGTCATGGTAAGCTAGGAAGAGTTTAAGAAAAATAGTACCAAATCTTCCCTTCTATCTGTGTGATCATCCTGTTCAGTTATCAGTCTGTATTTGAAAAACTTTTATCACATTGTGCTAATGTTTACCTCTGAAAGACCCGATACAGGCTTCTTGTCAACTGATTTATCTGGACTGTTTCATAGTCTTTAAAGCAATAGAACATTTTTCATCATTTAACCCTCCTGAGTTAGCAGACCCATCCACGGAACCAAACTGAGGCTGGAAGCAACGCTGATCGCCCACCCATTTGAAAATAGAGCTATTCACAAGATAACGATATGATAATCCCGTGGATATTATTGGGTCAAGAAAATATGAATATTCCCATAAACAAGAGCACATGTCTGTGTTTTGTTTACACTGATTGAGGAGCTGCAACCATTTATTTTGTGATTTGAGACAGTTTTTACTGAGGACAGCTAAGCAGACGCATTTAACTTAGTAAATAGGATCAAGGTAAAGCAGATATTTCCTGCGCTGGATTTGATCTTCAGTTTTGTACCTAGACCAGGGGTGGGCAATCTTATCCGCAAAGGGCCGGTGTGTGTGCTGGTTTTCGCTGCAACTCACTAATTAGG
>JAODJX010000109.1:23550639-23564377 GCA_026776945.1 Isichthys henryi
GTTTTTGGACTGTGGGGGGAAACCGGAGTACCCGGAGGAAACCCCACGACGACATGGGGAGAACATGCAAACTCCTACACCCTTTACCCTAAAGCTGAAATTCAGCTGATTTTCTTCTTTTTTGGTGTGGAGTTTTCAGGAGTAGATTTTTCATGATTTCCAAAGAGAATTTAGGGGCAGTATCACAAAGGCAGCCATGTTACTGCCTTGGCACTGTAGAGTGCCTGAATCATGGGCCCTTACGCACTGACACGTTTATGATTTATAGAGCTTCCTGAAGGTGCCATACAGTTTCTTTGCATTCCTTCTTTAGAGATCTTATGTTCCTCTTAGTGTCTGTGGACTTCAGGTTTCGGAAGGTGACAGATCACTTTGTTCTGATTTTGCAATTACTCTCAGATAGTTAAACACTTGTGTGTAAAGCATTAAAAATTATATCGTTCCAAAAGTGTTTTCACTGTGGTGTCCCAATTTAAAACACATGTCTTATCCCATCTAACAGTTTTTTTTTCATTCTCGGAATGTTTATTAAATATTACGATTATGGTATGGAAACATTCGAAGTGTTCTGTTTTCCTGATGATCCAAGAATATTTTTTCACTATTACAACTACTACTAGTTGGGATTAGTCTGTGGTGTCTTGTTAATGTTCTCTTTATTTTATTTGGTAGAAGTTCTCTACTCTTTTCTCGCCATTAGAATGGCATGAGAGTACCTGTATTCCTCTCTGTCTATAAGGTTTTAAAGACCTTATGATTTTTCCTCAGCCAATGCTTATTCTTGTTAATGGTACATTCCTTCTCAGTGTGTGGCGGTGCTCTACTTACCATGGTTAAAGTAAACTCTGCACATTTCTTGCTTTTGGTGCTGATCTTCTGCTGCCGTGGTGACACTTCGGGCAGCTAATTGCCGCACACTAATAGGACTGGAAGTCCTTTGTTGTGCTTTTAGTGTGTTTTTTTCACCGCAGAAGGCTAATCAAATCGAGCTAGTGATTTCTCTCATTCTCCCAGAGAAGTGACTGAAACTAGATTGACACTAGGGCTGCACAATTATTCTAAAAAACCGTGATATGGATTAATACCTCTGTGCGATGCCATTTCTAAATTCTTCTGCGTTTTATAACAATAACTGGATCAAAAGAAGCGCTCCTACTTTTCCCCAGAGAGTCTCAAGCGTTCCATAATTTGGCATTCACTTAACAGGCCGCGTTTCCACTGCAACAGGTACCTTACTTTTGGTACTTCAGCGTGGTTTTTCACTGGTGTAAGCACCAGTGCCAGCACTGAATGACATCACTGCACGAGGTGGCGTATTTTCTATTGAATTTGAAAAATGGCTGTAGTATATTATAGGGCTGGCCATTATGCGACATTATTAAATATAAATATCAAGTTTTGCTATTTTAATTATTATTTCTTTTCACGATTATCTAGTATACTTCTTTTTGTATTGTGCATTTGTGTTGCGTGTGGTCAGTTATAAAATAGTAGCTTTTTAGGCATGACCTACACAAGCAGAATGACTGTTTTCAGCTGATCTTTTGTTTACACAGACTGTCTCACACAATTTTGTCTTTACTCAATCATAACCGAACGTGAGGAAGTAAATGTAAGTAGAGCAACCACATAGTTCCAGTTATCTGGTAAATTCCGGACTTTGACCAGGAAAATTTGTTGAAATCTGACACATTCAGATCTCTCATATATGCTCTGGTGAAAATAATTCCCTCTAAACACAATTTGAATTATATTAAAATATGTGTTCATATCAGTTTTAACCTACTGTGTCTTTCTATTTAAAAATTTATGAAATTTAATGAAATGTGTATGCTACAGGCTTGCCTATATGTGGAACAAACCAACTGTTTGTTTCATTCACTCTGATAAAGCGTGTACATCATAACAGTAATGAGAGCAAGAGAGACCAAACATGGCCAGGGCAGCCAGAGAAGTATTTTCTGAAACCAAGCAAGTCTAACGACAACAATGAGTCTTGGATACAGTCTGAAATCATGGACACCACTGATTTCAGATGAAATTATTTGTGTTTATAGATTACAGAGGAGACTTGAATATCTATTGATGTATTTTTGCATTATTCCCTTGACTCTTTTTCATTTGAAATAGCCTACTTTTCAATAAAAATATATCTATATGCCTTGATGTCAATTTTTTCTATGGATTGCTTATCGATTGTTTTTAAGCTCATTAATAAGCATAGATAATATTTGACCGTCATTTCTTCTAGTTCTCTGGGATATTGGAATCTTATCAGCAGGGATTAATATGGAATTTGTGAAGTGGGGGAAATGTAAGGTCCAGTGTAGAGGTGCGTCTAGCAAAAATGACACCTCAAAATAACTCCCAAATTGACTAAGGCTACCTCTTACACTGCTATGTTCTCATTTAAAAATCCAGTGCCAGAAGTGTATAAATTCAAGCACTTAGCTATACAGTCAGGTTTACAAAAGAATGGGTTTGTAAAAGAATGGGTCATTCTGAAAACTCAGTGAATTCAAGCATGGCACTGTCATAGGATGATTGCAGTAAGTTAGTTCATGAAATTTCATCTCTACTAGATATTCCACTCTAAACTGTAAGTGGTATTATTGCAACGTGAAAACATTTAGGAACAACAGAAATTCAGCCATGAAGTGGCAGACCATGCAAAGTAACAGAGTAGGGTCACCAAGTGCTGAGGCACGTAGAGTGTAAAAGCCACCAACACTCTGACTCAATAACTGCAGAGTTCCAAACTTCCTCTGGCATTAACCCCAGAACAATAACTGTGTGTTGGGAACTTCATGGAATGGGCTTAAATGGCCATACAGGTCTTGCATCACTAAGTGCGATACATCACTCTATCTGACGCTGTGTATGGGACATCGCTATTGGACTCTGGAGCAGTGGAAACATGTTCTGTAGAGTGGAGAATCACACATCTCTCTCTGGGCGTAGCCCAACAGCTCAATGTTTGCAAAGTCACCCTATCGAGAGGAGGTAGCACAAGACAGCTTTGAATAAATCGTATCTAATTAGGCACTTGCAGAAACATAGTAAGAACTGCGAGGCTTACTCAGATGAAGAATGCACCGACACCTACTATATGTCTACATATTTAAATATTTATTAAAATATTGGTTAGGCACATGGAATTGGCAGATACAGTATAAATACTGAATGGATTGGATTGGGGGAAAGCTATATTGTAAGTAAAAAGTGTCAAAACTAACTGAACCATACAAAAAATCAGTCATATCAAGGAAGCACTATCTGATGAGTGGGGGCATGGAAAATGGCAATCATCATTATTTTAGTAGCTGTGATTTCATTTCTGATGGCGCTAACTTAGAATATTGATAAAGTTTAAATATCAGCCAAGACTGACACATCAAACTGGTGCTGATATCTTGATTTTTATTGAATATCGACTGATAAGACACACTGACTAGGATAAGGTGCATCTCAAAGGTTTATATTACTTAGCAGATTAGCTACTACATAGCTATTGTAGCAACAGTCAAGACTATCCATTCATCCATCCATTTTCCAAACCGTTATCCTACTGGGTCGCGGGGGGTCTGGAGCCTATCCCGGAGGCAATGGGCACGAGGCAGGGAACAACCCAGGATGGGGGTCCAGCCCATCGCAGGGCACACTCGCGCACCATTCACGCACACATGCACACCTACGGGCAATTTAGCAACTCCAATTAGCCTCAGCATGTTTTTCGACTGTAGGGGGGGGGAACCGGAGAACCCGGGTCCCAGAGGTGTGAGGCAACAGTGCTAACCACTGCACCACCATGCTGCCCCAGTCAAGACTAACTAAAAGAAATTACTTTCTGTGCTACAAATGAGAAGTGTTTCCCAGAAGCATGAAGAACCCACTGAAGAGATTAACTTAACCATTACAGACACCATTATGCGCTACAAAATGGGGGCGAGTTTCCCAAAAGTATTGCAGCCCATCATCACCGTAGCATAAACATCATCAGGTATTGCTTCCTTCATAAATATTAATGAACCTTTCCCTGTCACTGTACCTGTCAGGAAATCGTTTGCCGTGGCTGCGTCTTTGCTCCTCTACTCGCAGCACATGAACACAAGAATGTGCAATCTGGAAGTTTGGGTATCTTTAAGGAGGATTTTGCCCTCAGAATCAATTCTGATATTATGGATCGATGCAGTTGAATCACCACCTATATAATCAGTTCATCACAATGCAATGATGCATCTTTACATCTCTAGTAGAGCTGGGTGCAATGTCAGATTTTCAGTTTATATTCTGTACATTTTCACATACAAAATAGCTTGAGAATGTGTTGCTGTATTGATTTTTTTTTTTTTTTTTTTTTTTTTAGCCAAGTGTATTCCTCCTCCTGCCCCTGTCTGTAATGGAGTCCATGCCCTTGACGCACTTTCATATTTCACCCCTCACCCACACTCATTGTTTACAATAGTGCAAATTGATGAGAGAATTGAGCAAGTTAATGGAGATTCGCAGAGCACAAATGAAGAAATAATCGGTAGCAACAGATCTGTTATGTGGGGATGGTTTGGCTTCAAAGGATCAGGAGATTAGCAAAGCATAGTCATGTGTAAACTATCCCTGAAAAATATCTCAAACAAATTCTATCTGTGCAACCAATCTATTCCACCATCTCTAAATATGATACACCATTCAGTACGAAGAATGCATAAAACTACTGCCCAGTCTTCCTCTCCCACTGCCAAAAACCAATGTGGTATCCCAAAGCACAGGAGATTAGTGGCTTCATTTTCACACAATCTATTTAACAAAAGGGACTGTGCTAAGTGAAAAGAGATTATAACTGTGGTTACGTACCACATGGTGAAGAATATGGTCTCCGTCAACACGGTGCAGAAAACAGGATTTAATAACAATGATTCTTTATTGATCACCAGGAGGAAATTCTCTTTTCCATCTACATCATCTTGCTTTCCATGACACACATGTAGGTGAGAGCAAACCTGGCAGCAAAAGGCAGCAGCACCCATGGAGCTGGGGGTTAAGGGTCTTGCCCAAGGACCTCCAGACATGGCTATCCTGCCAAGGCAAGGATTAAAGCCACGACCTTCTGGTCACAGGCAGAGAAGTTTAGCCAGTTTAGCTAACTGGCAGCATAAAACCATTCATCGCAGATGAGTCGCCCAGCCATAACTTCTTTTCCAGCAAAGTAATATCCAAATTACGCGTTGAATTAATTTATTGAATTTATTGAATGAATTTATTTTTGCATTTCATGTGATTTTGTTGCACTTTTTATGTTTTCCAGTTGAAAAACATCAGTGTGACTAAATAAAATCTTGCAGGCATTCCCCAGGTTACAAACGTGTCTTGCATGATTTTCCAAATTGCCCATTGTGTGCATGTATGTGCCCTGCAATGGACTGAGATCCTGCCCAAGGTGGACTTGGTGCTGTGTGCTGCCTGGAATAGGCTTCATGGCTCCTCTAAGGCCAAGAACATGATTAGTGGGAGGAAGGTGGATAGATGGAGTTCAAGGTGTACAAATGCCTTTGGATTGTTTATTTTAAATAGGAAACTAAATCATCAGCATTTATTACATATTTGTGAGCATTCATACTCACATATACCACATTGCCTAATTGCACACTATTGGACCATTTAAGGAAACTCATCACACACAGAGCCAGTGGCTAAAATACAAAGCTCAGCCCTGCAGGTGTTGCTACTCACTGAGGCACCACTAACCATTCAGGCATCCGGATTGAACTCAAGACCATTATCGGCACTCAAATGCTTTACTGCCAGACAAAAAACTGCACATATTTTAATAAACTTTTTATGATTTAATTTTCCATATGGCTATATGTCCACATGACAATAGCAGACAGCATTAAAATGCATTTAATGATATTTAACAACTTGTCATTAGATAAATTTTTGTAAATATAGGGCCATGTTTTAAAATTGTAAATACAGTGCATTGATAATGATACCATGATGCTGGGAAGCCTTCCTCAATTAGAATTTGCAGTTAGAAATTAGAAGTAGTGCTCTGTGTTGGCCTTTTCACCCATCCTCAGATGCCTTTACTAAAGACAAAAGAATATTTGCTAGCCTATGAATTCATCCCGAGAGGACTGCTGTTACCTCTGAATTGTACAGTACCTGCATTGTACAGTGTACGGGCGGGCAAGGTCTGTGATGAAGGAAAAAAAAATATCTTCAGAAGTGCTGATGTATATCTACGAACAGAGATGAGAATTGCTTAGTGTGATATTTTAATGTTTTGAACACTAATTTCAGTGTTTGGACACACAAGTACAGGACTGGATCTGATGCCATTGAACTTTAGTACTTGAAAAGATTTTGCAAACTACACTGGAGAAGAGGGAAAACAGTTTCATCATATCTTTGGGAAACTGGAAGACCTGTATGAATGTATACAGACAGAAGACTGTATGGTTGCTAGGAGCCACAACTACTTGACAGATAGTTATTATTGTACATTAATGCTATAGTGAGGCACTTTGACCTCATGATTCGGTGTTACAGTGATATTTGTTTGCTGTTGCGATGTGTATTATAACTTTGAAAGTGAATTTTGAAAGTTTAACTTACCTTCATTAAAATAAAAAAATAAATCTTGCTTAAAATATTCGCTGCTTCTAAATTGATTCCTGATTCATTGAGGTCTACATGTAAAGTAGACTATATCTTCTTAAATTAAAGAGCCTTTATTGTGCACTGCTCAACAAATAAGCCTTTCAGCAAAAAGATCACCATAAAACAGTACCTACAGCAGTAGCCGCTTTTAACAATTAATGAATCAGAAGTAAAAATATAGCAACTGACACGCACACCAAAATTACCACGCTTACAGCAGACATGCGGTATATATTATACTGAGAACAATAAAGGTTCACAAATTTAATCTGAACTGCTTGAAATAGTGAATCGAAAAATGAAATGATCTTTTGTGAAATGAAATGACGTTGGTGAGAACAATGTGGTGCATAATTATGATGTCGCCGTCGATTCTATCAATTTCGGTTGAAGTGTATGTCCACCATTACCGTACATTACATACCACCTTAGGTATGTTGCTTTCACAGAGGTGGAAATTTGTCGGCTGGGAGGGGTTGGGGTCCTGGTAAAATTCGCTGACTTCAGCGAGGTATACATCTCGCCGGCAAATTTTACTGGCGTTGAATAGTGGAATGACATTTCTGGGATATTTCACAAAATTTTCGGAAGGTATTGTTAATTTCGGGGAGAGGTGGGATGTCTATGCTAATAAGGTGTACCATGGTATTTTGGGTACAGTACAGTATTCTGAAATCTTGGAGATGATATTAGCAGTTTAGTGAAACTTCTTATGTAGGAATCTCTTGAGAGCCTCCCGGCTCAGCAAGAAAAAAACCATGTGAATATAATCGTCAAGATTGGTTTTGAAAATACTGTCAAAGTACCATATACCATAGTATAATGTCTGGACAGTGTGACGGTAGGAAAAAATTACACTAAATCTGAGTGAAATTCTCTACATAATGTCTTGTAATCAAATAATTCCGTATTACACTAGTTTTGGGGAGCATTGAGATTTTTTGCAAAAACAACAGATGGTCGACATGCTCCGGGGTATTTGAATGCTTCTTTAGGCAGAGAGCTGTGTGTTTTGGTCGTTCAGCTCGGGGTGGTATCTGAATAAGATGTGCGAATGTTAATGGTATTGCCACAATTTTTAAGTTTATCGTGGTAAATCTTGCAGGTCTGTTTGCTTTATAGACTAAAAAGTTTGCCCAAATTCTGGATCTAAACTAAGGCAAGCGCTGAAGTAGTCACTGCACACGCTTGGTCAATCATGATAACAACATCGTGCCAAACCCTAATGCGCCCTCCTAGCTCCAGTGAGGGCCTCAGAGGGCCGCTTCGAGACACCCCACCATAGCTAAACTGGGCCATGCACAGCTGGCCAAATATATTAGAAGTAACATATGCTGACCCACACGAATACAGTAACTTGCATTTAAATTTACATTTAAAAATCATTTTTTTAACTCGTGGCGATCTTAAACCCTCCCCCCCACCCCCCCTCGAAGAATCGCGATTTGTAGGCAAACTGATTTTCCCCATCATTAGTAATTAGTGCCCAGAGACTGGAACATATTCTCATCCTCACCAGATTCTACAGTCTCCATTTATCTGCAGTTTTTCACTTGTATCCCCTTCATTTTATAATTGCGTTAAATATTAGTTTGGTTCTTTTTGCTGTTTCCATTTTAATGTCTGTCTGATTACAGCTTAAATTCAAAATAACTTTCTTGTACCATTTGTTCCACTTTTCCCCCTCTTTGTTTCCACGTATGGAAAGCTGTTGTTATCCGATATCATATATAATTATATTTTTATCGTGTGTGTGTGTATAAAATATATGGTCTACTGCTGGTCTGGTCAGCTTCTCCAGTTGTATTTCCAGTTACGCAGGGATACGTAACGTTTGCGTCTTTTAATAGACGTCTGCATGTGGAAATCGTTTGGAGTGTAACCTGGCTTAATTTTCCCGCTTCCATTTTATCTTAGGTTGTGTGTCTGTACTGTTGTATATACAGAAGTGCCACCTGACAGCTGCTGACTGCACTGACCCACAGTACATTTTCAGTTCCTCTACCTTGTGAGCTGGGCTGTATATTTCAATAGAGAAATACAGCTCTTGATCCTA
Source organism: Isichthys henryi (assembly GCA_026776945.1). NCBI lineage: Eukaryota > Metazoa > Chordata > Actinopteri > Osteoglossiformes > Mormyridae > Isichthys > Isichthys henryi. The sequence goes on from JAODJX010000109.1 coordinate 23,559,356, forward strand.
GGCTCTCATGCTGCTGATCTCATAGACTGTTTTGATATTTGCACTGTGTTCTGGCCATACCTGTTAAGCAGGTACTTCCTGACAGATGGCTTAGAGAAGGCACCGTGCTGTGAATACCGCTATTGAACCCCGTGGACCACATTGTGCAGGTCAGCGTCTAGGTGCCCTGTCTTTCATGTGTTGCTTATTTTCTGACCTACCAGGTACACATTACCCCTGATGCACAGGCACCCAGATCAGTGTGATGTGCGAAAAGGTAATGCCCTCTAGGTGGTCCTGTAACCATGTAAAGCTGGAAAAGTTTCATCTGATTGAACTGACTTGACTGAAAAACAAGGCTCTTATTACCTTTTCTACTCATAAATCTGTTTTTATTTTCTTACATCATACATCATTCAGATGTTTTTTACTTTTCAAAGCATGAATCATAATCGAGTAAGCAATCATTCACCAAACTATCTGCTGTATATATGATGTAAAATTCCTTTCACTATCCAACTTTTTTCTTTTAGCAAACTACTGATGTTAGTCACTGTCACCTGGACCTTAAGCCTCACGCTCTTTTTAATTCTTCCACTTGAGGCCATTAAAGAGGTATGAATTTCCGTCCTTGTCATTATCTACTGAAGCCAATAGGGGCCTCTGATTTATAGGTGGCTGGTTATTTGATGTACATTGTCGATACCTTTATCATCAGACGAAATAGCAGGTACCTGGAAGAATGAAAATGTCAGCATGTGTATTTCATATTCACTAAGGGTATGTTTGCACTAGGGAAGGCGAAAACGGGCAATGAAAAGCAAACGCGTTGTACTGCGTTTACAAATTGTTTTTGCATGCGCTTTTCGGCGTTTTCTTCCCGCCTTTGTTGACATTCTTATGTGTCTTCATACGTTTTTAATGTTGAGTGATATTAGCCGTTTTTGTAAATGTACATGATTGTCCCTAGTGTTTGTGTGGAACAGGAGTAGAAAAACGCGAACACTTTGGATCCATTTTTCATTACCATCGATGGGAGCCATCTGTTGTTATACTGTAACTCTAAAACAACGTGAGATAGAGACATTTAGTAAAATGTTCTATGGATATTTGTCTGTGGGGGACAATGCACACTCCTTGGATTTTCAGATTAAGTATTTCCATATTTAATTATTACTAATTACAAACTGTACATTCAGTGTCTATTGGAATCAATAGGCTAATGACTCTAAAACTAAATAAGATATGTCCAGTATTTTGTGCTTTTCAAAGGAATGATTTCTTGTGTGAACAGGATGGAAATGGAAATTAAATTAAGCCATCATTTTAATTTCATTAACGTAGGATTAATTAGGATATTGGCCTAAACTGCTGTGTGTGTGGGTGTGTGTATAATATATATATCTTGGGGGCAATTTTTGCCCCTCCATCATGGTTTTTGTCAAAGAAAGTCTGATAACACTTCACTTAAAGCAGTCATTATACTGCATTATACAAACCTTCATAATGCATTACAAGCATTCATGAAGTATTATACCTATGACTATAACTATAAAAAGGCATAACACATTATAGTCATGTGTATAATGCATTGTGATGTCTCCTGTATAAAGCATTATAAATATCTTCCTAAGCCAGTACAGAGCATTAATTCTTATACAGGCCATCGTAATGCATTATGAAGGTGTTCATAGTGTGTTATAGATGAGACCTTCATAGAGCATTCATAATGCATTATACACAGTTGCAGTGGGTGTGTGGTAGCCCCCCCACCATGTGCAGACGTATTCTATAACCCCCTCCTTCGTCAGATGCATCCGGTGGTCCATGGATTCTCTCATTGAAATTTGGCAGTGGCCAGTTTCAGTTCCTGGACACATGATACAGTGAGAGGTGAATGACACAGGAAGCGTATTGTCTTTGCTAAACAAGCTACTTTTTTTTAAGTACTGAGATGCAAAGTGACCAGAATGTTCACTTTGTATAGCCTCTCGTGGTATTACCTTGTACTCTTTTAATTAATATGCACCCAGTGCCATTTTCCATGCCAAAAATTCCCAAACAAGGGCAGGTCAGTGTATGCTGTATACAGAAATAGACTGACTATTGTTTTTTTGTTTTAATTCAGAGCCATGGTTTTTCACTAGAATGCTGACAATTGCAGTTGTCTGGTTTTCAAGCTTAATGGCTCAGATGTAGTGAACATGGTTTTTCTTTCCCAATTAGCAGATCTGTAAAGTCTGTTGTCCTCCATTGTTTGAACTCGTAGCATTGTCTACTCTGACTGATTGTGTCCTTCTGATGCCACACAAAAAAATACATCTCCGATGTTTTGGTAAAGGTGCATAGGCCTAAGTGCTGAAAATAACAAACTTTCTTAAATTTATTATTCTGCTGTTAGAACAAACTGGACTAGGTTATAATTTGTGACGTGGGTGTGCCTGTTGTTAGCCAAGGCTTCGTCTCCTTTGACCAAACACCTGAGTTGCTTGTAGGTCAAGATGAAGGCAGGAGGAGTCAGAGTGCATGCAGTACACGCGAAAGGCTCTCTGCGACATGTGCATAACATTCAGGGTAACAGCTTTTACATACGTTCCCTTTCAACACCCTGGACCAAAATGTGACAAATAGTGACAATGACAAATAGAGATTCTAAGTGGCCTGGAGTTACGGGAATCCTAGTCGACACATTTGTAGCATGTCCTTAGTCTGATGTAGGCCTTTTTATGAATGCACTTTTATCATTTTCACAATGTTAGAATTTATTGTCTTTTGTATAATGATTTACTACTTGCACCTGAGACTACTTTGTAACTCTCTTATACTTCAGAACATTTAATGATACAATCGATGTACCCTGTCCTGTAGTACAAGTACGTCGTCCTGGAGTTTATTTCTGTTTTGTGAGTGTTGGTCCTCATTTTGCCTGTTATAAAGGATGGTGATGGGTGCTTCTCTTCTTCACGTCAGACTTTTGAAGATGTAGGACAATGAGGTTGTCCAACAGAATATGCGTATCAAGAAATAAAAAGAATATAGCTCACTTTGATGTGTAATTGTTTTGATTTACACCTACACTAAGGTTTGGTGATTCTTGAAAGATGTTCTTATGTGAAATTATTTACTGTTTTCATTTTTCTGTTTCTGGTCATGTCAGTTGAAGATGGTGTGTCTTGACATAGGCCATTCCATGGTGAAGCTTTTGATGATGTGGAAGAATTGCTGGATCTCCAGCACCAAGCTTGGTGATTATTTAAAGATGTTCACATCTGAAATGATTTAGTGTACATGGATATTTTGTTTTCTGTTTCACGACAGTTGAATATAGTGTGTATAGACAATCCATAAAGATGTTTTTTTTATGATGTGGAAGCATCACTGGATCTCATTTTCTTCTCAGTAACAATTCAAAAACTACTCCTAATAAGCAAGCAACAAAAATCAAGGATTCAAGACATTTGGTGAGTTACGTGAGGAATGCAGTCCTTAGACTATTCTTAAATGGGGTGATGAAAAGAATCAGTGGAAGGGTTAGAACACCTTACATCTCATTTTAAGATGTCTTGACAGTGGAGATAAAGTGAGAATTTTCTGAGGCCCGGAAAAGAGAGATTTTTTTTTTTAGATTCAGCTGAGTCTGCCATGAGACTTTCAAACATCATATCTCATGAGAAAAATGAGCATAGCATGAAGATAATGCAGGTTTAGTTACAGAATAAACTCCTTATTGTTAGTTTGCTTCACTTTTAGAATTTTGGTTGTTTTGATGAATGTTCTTGAAAATAATAATAATAAAAAAAGTTCACTTTACAATCATGTGCAATTCGTGTGTATTTCTCCTGAAAGGTGACCCCTCTGTGCAATCCTAACTCGATGAGGAAGTAAGGAAATTAACTAAGAACTTAAGAAAAAAACAATCCATCTTTGTAAAGGCGATGCGATGCAGTCTCCCTTCATCTGCCCTCTCTCATCTACTACAGGGCTGCTTTTGCATGTGGCTTTAATTGCACCCTGGCCTGTTCACAGAAGGCTGTCATTAGACTAGCAGAGGAAGACAAAAATTGGGCCTTGTTAGCTCAGTAAATTCCTGGTCCTTGTTAGACAGGTACGCTCCAGTGACTGACACTCCAGTCAGTGAGATCTTCTCAGCTATAAATAAAAAGAGTCAGGCTGTATGGTGTGTTTTCTCACAGATGAGAATGAGATGGAGAGAAGGGATGCCATGAGTGAGCCAGGTCATCGGGGGAATATCTTGAGACAAAGTACATGCAGGTGTGGCAGTCGTTTATGTAGCATAACAATGTTTCATATATATTTATGACTTGATTTCCTTATGACTTAATTCATTCTTTTGAATTTAAAGGTATAGTTGAATACATCTTTGTCAAAGAAAGCATGAGCACATTTCTTGCTGCCATCTTTCTTAAGAACCTTTTTGATAAAGCTAGTTCAGAATTGAGACTTTTGCAACCCACGAAGTTCTGTAGCAGGAAAATGTCCATAGGTATGAGTATGGGTGGGTGGTGTGACATTAACAGCCTAACGGTGGTCGAGTGGTTGGTGAGGTCAGTGTCATTCCACACATATGAGATCACAGTTTAGAGATTAGCACAAAGTTTGCTGGGGGTTGAGGTGCTTTTCCACTGTCACTGACCTATCACAGAGTACCAAAGATCACAGACAGAACCCTTTTGTTCATATAAGTGGATAATTCCAGAAAAATTCGACTCCCCCCACCCCCCATCCTGTCGAACCTACCAATCCCATATAAGTGTTCTGTGCAGTGTCCATTTAAAAACAGGAAAATAAAAGGTGACATCATCACAGCTTTGATCTTTATGGGCTACAGCTGGGGACGGTTGAAATAGCTCCGTTCATCCGGCATTTGTTTTACTTGGGTTGCTTCCCTCTCTGAAGTTGAAACCATGTTACAAATTGTATAGGAAGCTTGTGTCCCTTTAAGGTCTTGTGCTGGGGGGGGGGGGGGGGGGGGGGGGGGGGGGGGGGGGGGGGGGGGGGGGGGGGGGGGGGGGGGGGGGGGGG
>JAODJX010000109.1:23569496-23582981 GCA_026776945.1 Isichthys henryi
CAGGCGGAGACTCGAACCCGGGTCCCAGAGGTGTGAGGCAACAGTGCTAACCACTGCACCACCATGCCGCCCCGCAGTGAAACCAAATAATCATAAATAGTATAAAAGCTACTTTTGCACAGAGAACCAATATTAGGTATGTCTGCTACTGTTCTAGAAAGTTTATTGTGAAAAATTAGGCATTTAATAGGCAGAGCCAGCCAGGTTTGGCTTTGGCCCCCTCCTGCTTCATGCTGAGTGACCTCCTGCAGTTTGATTACAGGGGTAAATGAAGGCGATCGACACTGATTATCTGCTGAGATGAACTTCTGGCTACATGCGCTAAACACCACTGACTCCACAAACGGAAGCCAGAGCCGCTCCTATATCTCTGCTAACGTAATTAAACGTGTATGCTGTGAGAACTACTAAAACTTCTTTTATGTATTTACTGGGAATTGCAACCACCATTATGTATGTTCATGATGTTCTTAATTTAATTTTTGCGTCTGTTACAATCTCATTACGTGTTTTGGTGCACTGGTGTTGAAATGGGAAAAAGATACATATAAGATGAACATAAATAATGCCCATGATGGCTGAGGGGTGTCCTGTTCCACTACAGGCTTGATACTGCACGTGTGCTCTTCTTTACCTCTGTCTGCCTCTGACATGGGCTCGTTTTTGGCTTCAAGTCCCATCCTGCTAAATTTAGACAGAATACCCCTCATCTCACTCTGTCTCAGCAGCCTGGGACTGAATACCGGGCCGCCTGCTCAGGGAGTCCGTGACTGGATCACAGCTGCACGGAGTCAGGGCTGGGGATCCTATTGAAAAAGCAGGTTGGATAGAAGAGGCTGGTCATAGAGCTGATGGATGCTCGGAATGAGTGAATGTTGAGGTAGAGTAGCCATTATGAGCTTTTGAGCAGTTGGAAACCCCAGCAAAGTGGGTGGAGGAGCAGACCTAGGGTAAGAGCTAGTTAAACACGAAGATTTACACAGCTATATTAGTAATGCACAAGGAAAGGAGAATACTTGTCAGTGTGATGTTAATAATGTTAATTTCAGGAAGTAAGCATTTATTGAGAGTAAATATGCACTGATGATCAGAGGCAGACATAAGCATGAACGCTTTTACATTCAGCCAAGATGAACGTGCCAAGGAGCAGCTGCCGTTTCGACTGGTTGAGAGCAAACCCTGGAGGTGATTCTCAAGGTGCCGTGAGATACAGAGCTGCCATGAAGTTTAACAGTGTTTACCTTAATATTGGCAGAGCAGGCTAAGGTCTCATGGTGTGCTCAGGAGTCTTCTGTGTGGCAGAAGTGAGTCCTCTTTCATACACAGGACTCACATGGAGTCAAACTTAGCCAGTAGGCTGAATTAGCGTCAGTCTGACAGCGGAACCCTTTGCCCCAGTGTATGTCCATGTTCACCTAGGACATCCTCTGGCTCTCTATTCCCAGACCTGTTTAATATGCGGAGCTTGGGGCCGTATGGAGTCCTATGACCCTCAAGTCCTTCTGCCAAAGAGGGAGGGATGGTTGACTTTACAGTTCTTGCTGTTTCTAAGAGGAGATGTGACCATTTGCCAAGCAGTCATGAGCACTTGGAGTAACACAGCCTTCATAAGATGAGCATCTGAGACATTTTTTAGCATTGCCTTCCTTTGTTTTGTACTCTGAGTCCTGTTGGACAGTCCAGGGTGTCTTCTTCATCTCCTCTTCAGAGGGAAGTAGCTTCATTCAGATCCTGTGCATTTCAAGTCAGTTCAGGAAAATGAATAATTCTTATGGAATGTGTGGTATTTGGTGCTGCTGGTACTACCTATATCACAGTAGATCTTTTTGCTGCATTGGCCTATCAATATGAAGTGGGATCTATAATATGTGGTGTTGATAGGCTTCCAGCACTTAATACTTGATCCATCTCCAGAACAAATGCACAGTAGTGTGCTACTGCTTAAAACTGTGTAAGTTCATAGGGTACAGTGGGCCAGAATTACAAGCAAGGTATTTATTCAGGTACGCAGCTGTGTGAGTGCATGTAGCTCCGAACTGTGTAAAGTATAATCACGCCTGTTACACTGGGCAAAACAATGAATCAACTGACCAGTAACAGCACTCTAAGTTATATGTCATTTTGCTGGCTTTCCACTATATATTGCACTGTTCTGTTATATCCGCATTGGTTAAATCCTTATCGGCTTATTTCTATCTTCATGGCTAAAATTCGATACCGGTAGCCTGCACAGTATGTGTTGCTCCAGCTGCTTTGGGTACTCAGAACAAATACTTACAGAAATTTGTTTGGATGGATGGGTCTTTTTATTTATCATCGCCGGCGGACGCAGAAGTTACGGTACAGTCCTTTCGAAGATGACGTCATTTATTTAGCTATGAAGTGTTTTTTTCCAAAAATATCTTGCGTTATGTTCTTTAAAAGAAAAAAAAAAAACTTAACTTAATTTCATGCCTTATTAATAAAAAAGTGAAAAAGGGTTCTTTACTTATTTAATTTTATATGGCAGAATAGTAATTTACTTGACATACATAGTGCTGCGTGCGTTAATGCACAAATAGAACTGCCAGTAGGGGGCAGCACTCAAGCCTGAAATGTATCATACTGAGGCTGATAATACTAGGTTGCCGTGGTGATGTGAGCAGTGATGCACACTCAGCCCAGTGAAGAGGAACGCAGAGGGCAGTGTTGAGCCAGCTTGGAATCTTAATCAGCAACAGGCACACCTCCCCCCATCGAGAGAGAGGCACGCATGGCCGGGGTCTCATGCCCCCCCAACCCCAGCTGCAGCTCTGGTGCTGCCTCTCACCAGGCACAGGTCGGCTTCCATAGCAGTTTCTGCTTGAAGGCAACTATGTGTTGCTGTGCAGTTTCATAATGATTATGCTTCGCTGCTCTCAAATGTGAAAACAGAGTAAATCTACTTTCCTGCCTGCCAGCCTGCTTTTATTTCGTTTTGTATGTGTATTGATTGGTGCTGCACACACAGCACTGTACTGCCTTGGTAATCCATTCATTTTCCTGACTATTGCATGTGCTCTTTGAGCAGTTGTCCATGTGTGTCACTCATCAAAAAACGTCCCACTCAGAAAGCCAGGGTGTGAACTTTCTACATATACAGTGAATTCATTCAGTGAAACGTCACTAATCAGTGATCGAGTGCCATCTTACTGATGGTAGAGATTAGTTTTGGCATTTTCCTGATTTGGCCCTGAATCATTTACATTTACAGCATTTGGCAAACGCCCTTAGCCAGAGCAAGTAACATAAGTGCTTAAAAGTCTCATCAGTGAGTACGTTCTGATACTGGTTCAGCAGAACCCGGCTTAGAATACTGTCACTCTAAAGAACTCTGTTGGCAAGTAAACCATTTTCTCTTTATAATATGAATAAGTGCTAATCCAAGTACTTCCGAAAGAGGCAGGTTTTTAGTCATCGTTTGACGGCACCCAATGACTTGTCTGTTCGAACATGTAGTGGGAGTTCATTCCGCCGAATAGTTGCCAAAACGGAGAAGAGTCTGGATGCATATCTTCCTTGCGCCTTGAGAGATGGTGGGACCAGTTGAGCAGTGCTGATGGATTGGAGAGAACAACAGTGTTTTGAATCTGATGCGGGCAACTACAGGAAGCTGGTGGAGGGATCGTAGCAATGGTACGCGTATGGTGTGGGAGAACTTGGAGAGGTTGAAAATGAGTCAGGCAGCTGCATTTTGGATCAATTGCAGAGGGCGAATGGTGCTCAGAGGCAGACTTGCTAGGAGTGAGTTACGGAAGTCTAGTATTGAGATGACGAGAGATTGAACAAGTATTTGAGTGGCCTGTGTGGAAAGAAATGGATGAACCCTTTTGATGTTGAAGAGGAGAAATCGACATGAGCAGGAAAGATTAGCAAGCTAAGGGATCACTGTATCTCTAAAGAATAAATGACAGTTAAGGATGTACAAAAATCAACTGATGTCACTGTTGAAATCAGCAATACCCATGTGCTCGGATCCTGGACCGTGTCCTGGGAAACAAAGGGCATATGGCAGGGGATGCCCCAAAATGGATGCCAGTTCACCAAAAGGCACAAGGCGAGGGATGCCCCAAAAAGGATGCCAGTCCATCAAAGGGCACAAGGCAGGGGATGCCCCGAAAGGATGCCAGTCCATCAAAGGGCACAAAGCAGGGGATGCCCCGAAAGGATGCCAGTCCATCAAAGGGCACAGATTATAGTCAAATACAGCCTTATGTCTGTTGCCTGAGAGAGAAATCGCACAGAGAGAGTTACATCCATGATTACACAGTGCTGGCTAAGAAACTTAATAAATGATGCTGTACTTACAATTTACTAGAGTTACACATTTATAATAAGGAGTGTATGCTTTAGTAGGGCCTAGATATTTACAGCATTTTAATTATTCTAGAGCTCACTTGACGAAAAAACTAGCTCTCTAGGAAAAAAATGCAGGCAAGTTAAGGCAACATAGGCAACTTACCTGATAGACTTAATCTCCATCCATTGACTGACAGGTCGGTGAATTTGGTTCCAGATGGATCGAGTATTAGGGCTAGAAACTGGAAAGATGGCTGCTCTTGATGTGTTCTGTTGCATCTCTCACATAAAAGCGACATGTTCAGGGTTATTGGGCCTCAGCTCCTTCTCTCGGTAATGGCCTGTAAATTTCTGTCTTCATTTGTGTGGCACTCAGTGCCCACTTTTCCCCGCAGGCAAAAATAACCCTCATTACATCTGTGATGGGAAGCAGAAGTACAAATGAGTCCCAGCTGATTATGAGACCCCATATTTTAGGAGCTTTTATCAATAATCCATCAAATTTGGGAATTCGCTGGTTTGGCTGTGACGTACATGCCCCTCCCTGTTCCCCGTTACTGCTATCAAAGCGTAAATTATAATTTGCTCAGCTTGGGAAACGAATTCTTGTTTTATTTTGATGTTTCACTACATAAATTTAAGTCCCTTTTTCAAGGATACAAAAGTTCTGTCGATTCAGATGCCTTCTGGTGTCTTTCTCCTCCATACCACCTTCTGCCCAAAAACCTCTGATCTGACCTTGTCTCTGATCTTATGGCAGGTCCTTACTGATTGCTCTCAGTGCTCACAATTCACCACTATTAGGTTTATTACAGATGAAGAAGAAGCCACCAATCTATATGTGATGAAACAAGGTAGTTTAACAGTGGGTCTTGCTGTTATACCCTTTCCATAAGTTTTTTTCTACCTGCATAATTAATTTGGTAAAGTGTTAAAAAGAAAAACATGCCACTTTGGATAGCAACATCTGAAAATCAACGGCAAGCAAATAAATCACAGATCAATAAAAGAGAACTGAATTCTGCACTCTCACACTTTGTTAATAATGTGTTTAGTTTCACAATTTGTGTTATTTACACCTGCCCTGTTACAATTCACCCCACCTCCAAGGGCAGAGCATCTAATAGGCAGTTTTCCTTGGAGAAGGTTACAAAAAATGTCCCACACTGTCTCTAATGTGTTTATCTCCCCATTTGCCTTCCTCGGTAGAGGGACCAGTCGTTCACAGATTTCGCCAATTTGCAAGTGGGCCTTGGGGTATTTCATGACTGAGTCAACTTGGTCACAAAATGCTACTTCAAGCATGAAGCCTAATAAGTCATATATCTGCTTGTTTTGTAAAATTAAAAAAAATGTGTGTATATATGCATATAAAATTTTTAAAAATACGAGCGATAACATCCTCTCCCATTATCCTGAAGAGTGCAGGACCATGTAGCTATGACTGTTATGTAATTTTTATAGCATTAAATAGTCCGGCCTTATTTGGGTTAAACCCATCATCTCTCTGGATAAAACGGGCCATCCTGTGCATAATTCTGCTTCCACAGTTGACATTTTATACATCTCCCCCTAAATTCATCATTGACTTGCATGCCTTCTGCATTATGGACAACATTTCATATCAATCTGGGAAAAAAAACTGAGTGGTTCTAAAATGGAAATGTTTATTGTCAAGAGTCTTAGAAGGAGTACAGTGACATTTCAATGTAAGCTCCACAGCTTCTTGTACTGTGCTTGAACTACTTCAGACAGCCAGAGTTGGGTAATTCAGGTCCAGAGAGTAAAAGTCCGGATCAGGATTTTGTTTCAACCAACCAGTTGAATATTCTATGACTCTGATTCTTTATGCTCAACTGGGTGGTTGAAACAAAATCTTGGTCTAAACTTTTACTCCCTGGATCTGAATTACCCAACTCTGCAGACATCTGCCTTCATTCTGAAGACAGTACATGCAACACATGTTCCTGTTACCTCTGAAGAGAAAACAGTCACCTCTCTTTTCCTACTGTCACCATAGTCCATGGCCCGGTTGTGTAATCGTGGTGTTTAATCTTTTGTAGGTTCTTCTGTGTTTAATTAGTCTAACTACATTTGCCTGTCAAGCCTACTCCATACTCTGTGGTTGTAATTAAGAGTTCAACCACTGGGTACAAAGCACTAAGCAGATTAGTGAGCTGTTGCAGGTGTTGAAAACGTAGCAGAAATTGTTCATAGTCTTTTGCTTTTTCATAGGTGTTTTCTGTCGCCCTTGGTGCTTTTTGGCTTTAAGTGTGTAGTATTCATTCAATACTTTCCTCCTATGAGAACTTAACTGAATAGATGCTAGCAGTAGATTTAATTGACTCCCTTTTCATTACAGTTTTATACCACAAAATATTAAATCATGTAATCAAAAGTTTGGCACCTTTAATGCTGTTAAAACGACCATGGGTGTCAAATAAAGGAAAAAGGCGGAAAAGTTTTGCTTAAACTTTGGTAGCACTGTGGTGGTTCTTGGCACTGATAAATATTTAATGTCTTTTCTCATTCAGTGTTTATTTATTTATTTATTTATTTAATCAGCAGTGCTGCTTTTTAATGAAAATGGATATCGGAGGACAGACAAAAAATTACGAATTACACTCACAGTGCACAGTGATTTTGAGGGGTGTTGATTTCACTGCAGGGGGGGGCGTTGTGGTCCTTCTGGTCCTTCTGGTCCCAGGTTCAGCTCTGCCCCACAGTTGGACTCTGCTCCATCATCAGCTCTGCTGGGGGTGATCAGGAGGGGGGAGGACACACTCGCAGGTGCATGACTGTGCCTTAGGATTTAGATTAAACATAATGGTTTATATAATAAGGGTATAAAACTGTAAATTGTATAAATTATCTAGATAAGAACATCTATCATATTTTTTGTGAATATTGTATCATTTTAATAGCATAACATTATCCACCATATGCAAGGAGTATTGGGCCTGCTCTTGACCTGAGAGTAAATACCCTTTCTCAGTCTGTACATTTGTCCACCGGGGCCTTAACAATGGCTGTCAGCACTGACTGGTTGCTAGGTAACAGTTACCTGATTGCTTGCCTTTCACAAAATTGCGCAGAGCAGGTGCTGGTTACGAAAAAAAAAAAAAATGGAACGGTTCATAATCACGACAAACTGATTGCTTTCATTAAAGGAAACTGACTTCAGCGTCTCTTTGTAGTCCTTGTGTAGACTCTATTGTTTGTTGGATTGCTTGCTTGATTATTAGGTGGAACTCATTTGTTATTGGTTTAATCCTGCCAAAGCAGATATTACTCGTCCTGCTTTATTAAATAACATTATTGCAAATATTGCGTGATTAAGGCTGATTTGAGATCTCGCCTGTGACAAGATAGCTGCTCAAGTGGAGGAAAATATGTACAACTTGACCAAAGAATGTGTATTTAACAAAGGTCTTGGATTGTGACTAGAACACAGGGTGCTCCCATCAAAACCCTGACAGCGCATTGCTGTCGGACTGTTTCAAAGACAGCCTCTTTCCACCAGTAAAGGACCCTCCAGAGACGGGGGCTAAATCTGTCTTTTTCATTTTGCTGTCATAGTTCTTCTGCTCCGATGCACTTTTGAAGTATTTACTTTAAAGATGATGCTGTCTGTAATTATTTTCAGTCCTTTATTGTAAGCTATTATACACATTTTATGATATCTCACTCATGGTTCCATCCATCCATTCATCCATCCATCCATCCATCCATCCATCTTTCCACTGATTATCCAGGGAAAAATCACAGAGAGTCCATCCCTGGAAGGACAGAGCAGAATTCAGGAGACAATTCTGGATGAAATTCTACTCTGCAACCCGATATCATCAAGATCACAATAAATCTTACTCTTCAAATCACTATTTTTGATACAGTTTAATAAATATATTTTCTTAATGGTGTTTAACTACATTTATGATGAATATATAGGACATTCAGGAATCAAATGGACTTGATAAAATGGCCTGTTTAAAAAGTCCAGATAAATGAGCCAGATGAAATGCAAGTTGATTTCAACCACATATTTTATATGTTCACGCAGTACCAGTTACTGCTGACCTCATAATGACGATATAACAAAAATATGCACCAGAGTACATCTTCAGCAAGATCATTAATGCTGGGTCACTGAGCTGTTTCCTCAGTATCAGGGATAGAATCTATCACTGTTAGTTTGAATGTGTGCCTCAGATTGTAGTGTAATGAAAATTGCTGCGACAGATTGTACACTTCACTCTTTTTTTCATGTCCGTCTAATGCAGGGGTGGCCAATCGTATCCGCAAAGGTCCAGTGTATATGCAGGATTTTGGGATATCATTTAGGTCAGTGTGAGGACTTTTCGGCCAATCAGTTCTCTGATTGTTAATCTAATTAAATGTGTAGCATTTATTCAGTTCTACACTATATGGACAAAAGTATTGGAACATCTGGCCATTACACCTACAGGAACTTTTATGACATCACATTCTAAATCCATAGGCATCAAAGTAGAGTTGGTCCCCCCTTTGCAGCTATACCAGCTGCCACTCCTCTGGGAAGGATTTATGGAGTGAGTCTGTGGGTTTTTTTGCTCATTCATCCAGAAGAGCATTTGTGAGGTCAGGCACAGATGTTGGATGTGAAGGTCTGGCTGGCAATCTCCGTTCTAGTTCCTCCCAAAGATGTCCGATGGGGTTGAGGTCAGGCCAGTCAAGTTCTTCAACACCAGGCTCACGCAACCATGGACCTTGCTTTGTGCACTGAGGCTCAGTCGTGTTGGAACAGAAAAGGGCCTTCCCCAAAACTGTTTCTACAAAGTTCCCATTGCTGTGTTGAAGCAGTGAGTTACCCTTACTGGAACTAAGGGGCCCAGCCCAACCTCTGAAAAACATCCCCATACCATTATCCCTCCTCCACTAAACTTTACAGTTGGCACACTGCAGTCAGACAGATAGCATTCACCTGGCATCCACCAAAGCCAGACTCATCCGTCAGACTGCCATACAGACAAGTGTGAATCGTCACTCCACAGAACATGTTTCTACTGCTCCAGAGTCCAGTGGCAGCGTACTTTACACCACTCCATCTGACGCTTGGCACTGCACTTAGTGAAGCCCATTTCATGAAGCTCTCAGGGCACAGTGTCTGTGTTGGGATTAATGCCAGAGGAAGTTTGAAACTCTGCAGAAGTCTGAGACAACAGAGCACTGGCAACTTTTACATACTTTACGCCTCAGTGCTCAGCGACCCCACTTTGTTACTTTACGTGCTCTGCCACTTTATGGCTGAGTTAATGTTGTTCCTTAAATGCTTCCACTTTGCAATAAAACCACTTGCAGTTGACCATGGAATATCCAACAGGGAAGAAATTTCATGACCTGGCTTATTGCAAAGATGGAATCCTATGACCGTGCCATGCTTGAATTCACTCAGCTCTGCAGAATGACCCATTCTTCCACAAACAGTTGTAAACCTGACTGCATGGCTTGGCGTTTGGTTTTATACACCTGTGGGAAGAAGTCAGAATGAAGCACTTGAATTCAATGATTAAGAGGTGTGTCCCAATACTTTTGTCCATATAGTGTATATAATTATATGAGGTAAAAAAACAACAATCCATCCATCCATCCATCCATCCATTTTCCGTGACCACTTATTCTATTCAGGGTCGTGGGGGAGGGGGTCCGAAACCTATCACAGAGTCTATGGGCACAAGGCAAGGAACAACATTAACTACAACAATTTGAAATAATAAAAAAAAAAATAAGTCAAGCAGATCTCCTCTTCTTTTTCATGCCGTTTTCTCTTCACAGATTCAGAATATAAGCAAAGCTGCTAGCACCAAGGTGTGTCTTTCTTTCCATCTCATCTTAGGTCTCAGCAACAGAAATTTGACGTCGGCAGGCGGTTTTAAAACTGCTGCAGGTGGGGGGGGGGTGTGGATGAACAATAAGCAACAGGTCCAGGGATTTATCTACTGTAGCACTAACCACATGGTGCTCACAACACCCGCAGCACTCTGTCTGCCGGGGGGTGGGGTGCCAGGGTAACAGGGGGGGTAACAGGGATGTGTGGGTGGCGGTGTGTGTGTGTGTGTGTGTGTGTGTGTGTATAGACAATAAGATAAACAAGTATATCTATATTTAAAATCTAAATATTAGCACTGTATACACTTGCAGGTGTGTACTCAGAATGTGTCTGTTGAGGCTTTCAGGAATCATAGGAAATAGTCATTATAATGAAAGAGTTCCAAGACCCAAGGGTAGGGCAAGCAGCTTTTTAATGATTCGGTCTGAGAAATAACGAATGCCAAAATGGAATCCGAAAAACCAGGGTCAAAACAAGCTGAGCTGTGAAGTGAGAACAGTGACGAAGCACCGAGTGCAAGTCACATGCAGAAAACAGGGAAGAATTCTATAACAGGCAGACAAGCACCTGCATCAACAATCCTGTAAGGAGCAGGCTGAATGCTTCAACAAAAGCCGCTGTCAGAGAAGAATCTCATACAGTGTCTGTTCACCAGTGTGCCCAGTATGCTGGTGAGGCAAGGTGTGGTCTGGCTAGGCAGGGCTGCAGGGACTGCTGACGAGAGGCAGCTGTTACAAGCATTCATGAAACCTAATGTAGCCCAGTACTAAGTAATGAAGCCTTTGTTGTGGGCTGGCAGAATACAAGTGTTCATGAATTTGCAATGCCACTTTATTAGTAGAGGAGTAGAGAAGTTTATTTAAAGAAAATCCTGAAAACTGACTATTTTTAGGCATGTAAAATAAACCCTGAAATGCCAAAATGCTTGTAATCTGCACTTGTCTCCTCATCTCTTCACTTTCGAATAGGGCAGCGAATAAAGAAGCTCAATAATAAACAAAGCATTGATTTACAACCATTGCCACCAACCTCCTGGACAGATCCAGCAGGACTGCTCTATCAGAGCTTTAGAAGGAGCACTTAATGACAGTAATCCATCAACCGCCCAACCACCCCCAACTGAGGGAAACATATTACGACAGGTTTCAAATACAGCATGAATATAGTCACCATCACAGCTGGACCCCAGACGTTACTCCTTGCTGGATCAGCAACTGCAATATCAGAACTGCTCATATTTTGCAAAAATTCAGTAACTCAGAAGGCCTGCGACAGGGCGTCAGTTTGTCAACAAGGGCTTGTATGTCTTTCTGTCGGCATTGTTTGGCTTTTACAGTATGTAAGATTTTTAATATTTGGAATTATCAAGAGGTGGGATGTGGGGTATTGTTACTTTTTAATATCGGAGTGTATAATGAATCTTCCTAACGCTCGCAAGACCCAGAATCTACATGGTTTTCTGGGAGCACGGAATCTGATTCATTCAAAGACTGATCCTTGCGCATCAAATCAGCATTCATTTGCAAAGCAGTGATATATCACCTAAAGTGTTTTCTCCACACGGCATAGTGATGATTGTAAATTCACAGGCTACACACTCACTTAGGTTATTTTCTTCCTTATGTTTATCTGTTTTTTTCTGCATGGAAACTAACTATGCATCTGCCTGGTATTTAGTCTTGGAGGTTGTAATACTGGATGGCTTGCAGGGTTGGGGGCTTGAATCTCACCCTCTCTCTCAGTTTGTGGAGTTCGCATGTTCTTCTTGTGCAGTGCGGCTCCCTCGTGCCATCCAAAGCAGTTAGGTGGAGCAGGTATCTTTGACTTTCCTCTGAAGTCGATGTGACTGTGATCCCTGTTATGGACATTCATCACATCCAGGGTCTTCTCTTGCCTTGGCTGAGCTCCTGGAGGTTGGAAGATGCTGGAGATGTTAATTGTATAGAATTTATAATCGAGTTGTGAAAAGTAGTTAAAATTAGTAGATTTTTCCAGTTAAGACAGGAACTATTGTGTCATTCTGCTTAAGTGTATTGATGTATATAAAAATAGCACTTACATAAAATGTTAAAACAAAACAGTGTTTGTTTAAGTAGCAGCATAAATTATGTCATTAGACTGATTTGTGCTACGTTATACATTCCTATGTTTGGTGAACTTTAAGTAGGCTTAGAGAAACCATGTGCATCTGGAAAAGTCAGTGTCACGTCACCCAGTTCTTTTCAATAATCAGGTTTGCAAAAATGCTTTCTGTTAGTCCTTTGACTGGTAGTGCACTCTGTTGATGAATCTGCTGTTTTGCCTTTTATGCAGAAAATAGAACTTCAGATTTTTTTCAGTTCTGTCTGCATTATCAGTTTAAATCTTTTTTAATGGACCTTTTTAATTAAATAGTAATAGTGAGAAAAGGCCCACTGAGTTAAAAAGGACAGATATATTTTTGGGATTAATTATTTACATTTACATTTAATTATTGGACTGCTGACCTCAAGATTGGGGGTGAGGGATGGGGGTGGAGCATGCAGCCCTGTGTCTGGGTAACTTAAGGAGTGTCATTAAAAAAATGACAAATTATTTCATGCAAAACTTTATTAATAGAAGCCTGAATAATATTAGAGTTTAAAACAAAAAGTTATATCTGAGTTTTTCACAAGCACACAGACTCAGACGAGTGGACATGACTTTGTGACCCCCCCGACCCCCCCGACCCCCCCGTTCCGATGTCTTCCGCAGTCTTTGACTTAATTACATTTCTCATATTACTCCCAGTTGCTCCAGGGACTAACTGAACTTGCTTTCTCAAATGCTTTGGGTTCAAACCTCTGTTAAATAAATATATATCTATAAATAAACATACAATGAAAATGTAATAATATTTATGGATGGATGTGGTGGTAGCCCTGGGGCCTCTCACCTCCAGGTTTAGAGTGAAGCTGGCCCGCTGTGTGTTTCAGATTTTAAGCAAAGCAGTTGTTTGTGCCAGTTTGTGTCAGTGAAATATTTGTTTGTGCTGCTTTAGTTTCTAAAATATAAATGTTTATTTACATGGTGATGTCACCGCCATGAAGTTGGCTCCCTATTTGTGTCAGATTTAAACCAAACTAGTCTCAGTCATAATCTGTTTATGTTGCTTTACCTTCTTAGATATAAATAATTATTTGTGTTGCCCCCCTCCATTTGTACCTGATTTCGATCAAGCAAGTCTCACACTGGGCCCGATTGCCTCATACCTGGCCCAGAAACGGGCCGGGGGGCGGGGGGCGCGGCCCCGGGGGGGGGGGGGGGGGGGGCGGGGCGGGGGG
>JAODJX010000109.1:23611825-23624124 GCA_026776945.1 Isichthys henryi
ATTGCTTCCGGGATAGGCTCCGGACCCCCCGCGACCCAGTAAGGATAAGCGGTTTGGAAAATGGATGGATGGATTGAAGGTTAAGGATTCATTTATAAATATATTCCTGTGCAGCTGCCCAAAGTATTTATCTTTTGACCTTTGCCTTTTTTTTTCCTTTCTGAAGTCTCTCTCCCTCCAGTCTTAAAGTTCTTTTTTATGTTATTTTTAACCATAAAATTGCATGACTTGCATTAGGTAATTTTGGAAGACGCACCGATTGCTTTTCTTTGGGATGTGGGTGGAAACTGGGACAAAATGGGAAATAGATGGAAAGAACATGGGGACACATACAGTATGAAATCATTTTAGGTTAAGTTAGGGAGTATGCAGTTGTTTAGTTTGTATTTATCTTAATTTTAATTTTAAATTTTAAATCAGGTATTTCTGAGACCTCTCATTTGGAGAAGGTCGAATAGTCAATCCTTTCAATAAACTCGAGGTAAGTTGGTTGGGGATTTGCATTCTAAGATTAATGAAGAAACTCACAACCGCGTTATCACCCTTGGTAAAACTGACTAAAAAATCTTTTGGAAAAATGTGTCGATGGTCAATTAGCTTAATTCCACACTGAAAAATGTACAGAAATTCAACCTTTAACTGAAGTATATTTCCACATAAGAACATAATAAGAAGAATCCTAAGTTTTCTCCTGATATTTCTGATGAGATTGGAGAATAAAAAGCAAAGAATTGCAAACTATTTCTGAATACAGAATCTCCCCACATTCTGGAGAGTCATAGGTCCTCTCTCCTATTCAGTTCACTCCATAGGTATTTAGTGGGGTTCAGGTCAGGGAACTGGGATGACCATGGCTAAGGCTTGTTTCTGGGGTCACTGGACCATTTTTGTGTGGATTTGGAGGTGTGTTATTATAGTGTAGGATTATAGTCCTTCTGAATGATCAAACCGCAACCCAGTTTTAGCTTCTTGGAAGAGGCAGCCAGATTTTGATTGTTTATTATCACAAAACTCTATTTTGGTGTCATCTGACCATAGAACCAGTATCAGTCTAGTTCTAGTAGCATCTAGAGAAATCGAGGTGCTTAATTTCGTACCTTGATGTTAACAAATGCTTTCCTGCAAGTACAATTGTTGAGGTGGTGTCTGATTGTAGATTTGGAAACCCAGTGATCCCAAGAAACTAGCATCTTCTGGAAATCTCCAGTCATGATGCCTGGAGAATTTTTTTTGTCTCTCTAACCGTTGTCTTCAATGTGCGTGTAGGCAAAGAAGCTCTTCCAGGCAGACTCATTACAGCCCAAGCTGTTTCACCCTCCTTAGTTGTTTTGTAATTGTGATCTTAGTCATTTTCAGCCCACTGTTGTCTTATGTCATTTGTGTATCCTATACCTTTACCCTTTTTGATGAATTTGGCCTCTGTGTCATCTCATATTCATACGCCAGTAAAACGGGAAGTCAGGGAATAGAGTTTCTAAATATTCAGGTGAACTTAATAAAGTAAAATATAAATAAGATTTTGATTATAAGAATTTTAGAGGGTGCAATTGTGGCACGTGTGATTTTGTAAGGGTTCTTTTTTCCTAAAATAAATTTACTTCAATTAATAGTTGCATTTCTCAAAACCTTTCAGTTATGATCATAAACATGTACTCCCCCCCCCCTTTTTTACTTATTTTTTACAAAGGGTGTGAATAATTCCTGAGGGCACTATGTCCTACATTTTCTTAATCTACATATTTCATGGTGTACATGTTAACCTAGCTGGAGTGAAAACAATGAGAAGGGTGATTAAAAACCCGAACAACTTGGTGAAAAGAGTGAACCATCAACAAAAAGTTGGGGGTGGGGTTCTGTTTTAGAAAGTGAAAGAGTTTATTTGTAATTTTCCTTGATCAGTTAGCTAGTCAAACACAGATTGTCACAGATCTGAATTTTTAGGGCAGGAATGTACCTGAGGCCTAAGGTCTGTTTTGTCTAGAGCAGGGGTCTCCAACTCCTGTCCTACAGAGCTACCATCCAGTAGGTTTTCTATCTTACTCGGCTTCTGATGAGCTACACCTACTCTCAGGCAAATACCAGAAACAAGTGTGGCTCATCAAAAGCCGGGTAGGATAGAAAACCTACTGGGTAGTAGCTCTGCAGGACCGGAGTTGGAGATCCCTAGTCTAGAGTCTCTCTGCAGATTTTCAGCATCTGACCTTTACTTTTACTCCGTACATACAGTGTATTGACTTGAGCATGTCATACAGTAAAACGCCAGATATTTGTGTTTTGGGACTGTAGATGGGAATTTGGAGTATGGAAAGTTCTTTGATGACTTAACGTAGAAAGAAACTTTGCAAGGATGTTACAAAAACTCATGTGTCTCAAGGAACTACGTAGCTGATTAAATTTCAAATTTCAAATGTATCTTAGCCTATATTTGTATATGTCCCTAAATGTGTGAACAAAGTTATTGCAAAAGCCAACAGGTGGATGACATAAAGTCCATGTTTATTGAACTCAAAGTAAAAGCTTCATATGAAATTTAATGAGCCCTTGACAGCTGATCCTTATAATGTAAAACTTTAAACAGCTGCTGCATAACATGTGTCCCAACTGTTCTATTATCGCTTATGGGTATGACCATAGTCACCAAACTATTAATTTGATGATGTATGTGGTATGTAACATGAATTCAAAAATCAATAAAAAAGAACATAACTGGTTTCTTTTGTTTGTGAGGCACCACTGGTCTTATTTAGGCGAAATGTGTGACTACACAGGTGTGACTTACGATGTTTCAAAATGACACCGAGTTAGACTTCGAAAGTCTCTTCTTATTGTTACTTCCACGGATTTATATTGCTACTATATCGTACTGCAATTTATAGTCTGTTCCTGTGTGCTTTTGTCTAGTTATTTTCTTTATCAGATCCCCATTCTGTATACTCCCAGTATACTCCGAGTATGCTGCCAGTGCATGCAGTATCATGCCTCTAATTACTAAGGTGTGCTCTTCTTGTAGGCTGATTCTACCAAAGGATGTCTTGCAGAACCCTGTCCAAAAGTCAACAACAAAGGGTTTGTTGCCATGGCTACCATGGCACACAAATCAATTCATAAGCATTCATACAAATAAGTCGTATCATCATCTATTTTACCAAAAATATAAATTAGCGAAAAGGAACTTAATGACTTAAACACTATATTTCTGCAAATTTCTCATTGCAATGATGTTGGGAGTCGATAATTCACATCTGTAACATCATTTAGAAGTGTATGTTGGATCACATATAAGGCATATTATAATAGTAATAATTTTTTCAGAGATTTGTAGGATTCCTGAATGGCAGTGGTTTGGTCATGCTCTGCCATGTAGAAATTAAGCTAGAAGTATGGTATTCCTTTGGTCTTGTCTTTAATGAACACTGTACTGCAGTGTGTGCACTGTGCACAATGTGGCATTGATGAATCTCTTTAGCTCTCATCTGTCGGAGAGTATGTGGGCTAAGAATTTGTTATTGCATTTGCTCATCGTAATGGGTGCACAGCTTTTTAACTTGCTTTGTTGCTCAGGTCGTATTTTCTGTGATTTACATGATTTGTTTTCTTCTCTATTCTAAATACCTTCATTTTGAGTATCCAGTCTCAGATTATTTCATTATGAAGTAGAACTTAATAGTAGCTAATGGTGGCTGCCAATGATTCAGCATCAGTCACTTAGCTGCTTAAATGATGAATTCTCTACCCTACATCATCCATAATTCCTAGGAACTGAAATTGAGAACTACATTCAAGGATACAGCAATTTATCAATTTTTACTGTGGGCAGGTTTCTTTTTCACCTTGTGTGTTTGTGATTGTCCTTCTGTTGTGATCTAAGGTTCAGCCATTCTTACTTAATCCTTTTTTTTTTCTTGACCTGCCACCCTGTACTGGGAAAGAGGTTGAAAGTTGGATGGGTTGATTCGGTTGAGTTTGGGAAGGAACCATCAACCAGGAAAGAAAACAACAAACAATTTGGGAACAGAATTGATCTGATTTTGGCAGGTTAATAGAGAATTGGTTGCTAAAAGAAATTTTTAGATATTGGACATAATGAGAGTGATTATGCACTTATGTGTCACATTCGTTTGAACGTCCTTGATATTAAGTATTACTTTATTTAACATATAATATTATGTCTGTGCATTTCAGTCTTAAGTTGGTGCACATGTTGAAATTGTGGTATAGAACCTTTACAGCATAAACGCTTAGCACCTACATTTAATTTGTACTTCAGTCCTAGTTTAGTCCTGCCATCAGGACAAAACATGTTCAGTGTTCCACACAGCCTGCATTAGAAATCCCAAAGCCACATCCAGTGCTATTTGTGATTGCTGAATTAATCCCAGAAAGCCGGCAATTGTTTTTTGGCACGGTCACTTATGGTATCAGCCAGAATCACAGGGAACGCTCCTCGCTTGCACACCTCCTACCATTTCCGTGGTGTTGAGTTCAGCTCAGAGCTCCACGATTTCGTGATTTAAGACGTGCGTAGTGTGATCACACACATCTACTTTTTCCAGATAGCTGTATCCGCCTGTCTGTCTTTCATTTTCAATCGATTCCCGGTGCCTCTAACTTTCATTGAGATATTAATACATTTTGGAGCGAGATGCAGGTGATGATCAGTTGGGGCACAATGCTCCTTCATCTTAATTACTATTGTGACTTTAACAGCTACCGACTTCCGTTTAGCAGTTACACTAAGTGGTGGGATTTACACTGCTTGTCAGTCTGCCGGGAACTAGCACTTTCAACACACAGCCATCTATGAACCAGATGGCAAAACAGACGCAAACACGCATAATGCCATTTTCATCAAGTCTAGCAGGTCTGCTCACACTGTGGCACTATGGCTCACACTTGCATCTTGTGCTATAGTGTTACAGCTTAGTACAGTACATTCAACATAGTTGCAATATGCTTTAACAGTGTTCATTCATCTGAATACTTGTATTCTGGTATGGAAGCAGAAGTTCTTGATGTCTTTGTGTGTGTGGGACAGTTATCCTTACCTCCTACCAATTAGGTTAATTGGCACGTAAAATGGGTTGCCTTTCAACATCTTAAGCTAAAGAAAAATAAGAAAAAAATTTAAATGTGTTACTGCTATTTACACAAGGGGTCGACTCCAGTGCTATTTTTGGGCGTCACTATTAATTTGAAACATTCAGTCATTTTTCAGGAAGCATTTATTTTTTTCTCCAGGTACAACCCGCCCCCCTCGAGAAGGGGAAGTCCCAGGAGTAGATTACAACTTCCTGTCTGTGGAGGACTTCTTAAACCTTGAAAAAAGTGGCACTCTTTTGGAAGTAGGAACATACGAAGGTAATTCCTAATAATGGAAAGTTGTGTTCTTTCACAGAAACACAGGCTGCAACGAGGTCACTAATTTACCCCACAGGTTTCTTTGTTCTGTCGTCCTCTCAGCCTTAAGCCCACTCATGAAAGGAGTTAATGAGATGTTGTCGGGTCAGATGGCGGCCAGCAGTTTAACTCAGAGGGTTTTTTTTCTATGCTTCTATGTCATCTATGCTGAGTAGTATCAAGCAGGTCCAGAGTTTCCATAAATAAATGTACTTTAATACACCCTCTCCATGACCTCACAGGGGTCACTTTAGATTGATTTTTATGGGTAAAAAGATGTTTTGGGTCCTTATTTTCTTATTCTCTTTGCATTAAGTATGCATGAACTTCTCCAAAATTGTTTTTTATTTTCACTTGGAGCAACATAATTGAAGCTCATAGCTAAGAGCACTAAACCAAGAAATGAGAAATGACGTTCGTTGAAATTTATATGTAATGAGGTGTTATCTTTTGTACTAAAGGATCTGCACATGGTGTGTATCCAGTATGCTGTAACAATGGATTTCTGAGTTTTTCCCCTCATGTCACAGACCATGACAGCATTTAAACCAGAAACATGTTTAAATCATAATAACTGCAAACATCCGCCCTTAATACATATGAGATTTTTGAATCCTTTTACTTTTCTGAGTGAAATTTCAGAGCTTATTATGAAAAGATCCTCTTTCCCACTTCTGTGTTTTTCAAACATGCTAATGTCCCCTTGTTGCCTAGGCAACTATTATGGAACACCCAAGCCGCCGAGCCAACCGCTCCGTGGGACAGTGATTACCAGTGATGCTTTGCAAGACGGCTCACAGCAGTGCACGCCTAAGCGCACCGAGTCCTACAATGACATGCAAAATGTTCGAATAGTGGCTGTAGAACAGGAGGATGAAGACGAGCTTCCTGAAATGAACAGTAGCTTTACAGGTAAAAGCAGCTGGTCCTGCACTGTGGCTACTGTGTGTCTGGCGGTTACATCATGTCTTTGTGCTGATGTGCCTCCTGCTTTCTGGGTCCAAATGACAGCGCCATCTGCCTGTGAGGTGGAGCATGTGAATGCTCTGTCTGTGCCATTTGTTCATTGTTCTCTTCAGTTTTATTATAATTTGAAAATGGAGATGTGCATTTGTGTTGTATGGTTTTCTTAAAAATTAACTCGCGGTTAAAATCCATTGATATTTATGAAAAAATGATTTTTAAAAATGGCGAAAGATTTTTTTATAAAGAATTTTTTTGGTGGCGTAGGAAAATTTTTATTTTTTTTACTAATATTTAGAAGTATGTTATATATTGTTGAGCCATAATCAGTTATATGTTTAACATAAGGATGTGCTCTGTTGTTAGGTTTGGACCACTTGGTGTCTGGGAGGGTACTGAGTATAAGACATGCTATGAATTATATTACACACTCACTCGGGTGCATGTGTTCATCCACACCCAGGACATTTCATTGTTATCAGTTTGCCTCTATGTCTTGTTCCTTTACCTATTAGCAAACTAATGTACATGAAGACAGAATCTATAGCTTCTGCCTGCAGAGAACTTGGGTCACAAAACTGATATCCAGATATTTTGTCCCACACAGCTGCAGCAAACCGCTAATGCCAAGAAATGTCACACTGTAACTTCTGTTGTATTCTGTTAGGGGATTCTGAAACCTGTAAGCATAATACTTGGATTCATTCAAATTATATTTTCATAAATGCAAAAAATATACATCTTCATTGTAAGCAATGCAGTTTGGGTGGTTTTTTTATTTAATTAATTTATTTCTGAATATGTTTTTTTTTTTTCTGCAAAGATATCCGTCAGTTTGCAAGATGCATGGCATGCTAAGTAATAAAAAAGACATGGTTGATTTATAGTAGAAAACAAAAAGAAAAATGCAAAATTTGGTGCATATTTAGGTAATAAAATGACTGTGAAAGGGAGTTTCTTTGGAATTTCCACTGCAGATTTGATCATACAGGACAATTCTGATATTAATAAGCAAATGCTTTCCAACTGTCTAGTTAAGGATGCAGAGGGAAGTACAGTGCAATTCAATGAACTTCAAATGGACACCGCTGAGATAAATGTATTTAGGTTTGCTGGCTAACAGTGACTTCACAGTGTTTTGCAATCTGCCACTGAAGCAGTTCCCAGCTTTGTCATATCTTTCAATTACTTGAACTTCTCCTGCGTTCTTCCTAGTAGACTCCACTGAACTGGACGCGCGGTCAACACTAAGACCGCAGCCCTCACAAGAGAAGGTTCCCTCCTACAGCCTCAGCAACGCCTTGGTGTCAACCACGGACAGCTCCCAGCAGACACACGCAAACCTCCAGCCTCCTGAAGAGGACCTCCTTGGTCCTCTGCCTGAGAACTGGGAGATGGCCTACACAGAGAATGGAGAAGTCTACTTCATAGAGTATGTGCTATCTTCTCATTACCTTATGCATAATATTATCCATCCACCATTTTTCCAAAATATGGTTGCATGCAGCCTAGAACCTATTACAGGCAGCATTAGGCACATGGCGGGGGACACCCTGGTCAGGGTGCCAGTCCATCGCAGACACATGGCGGGGGACACCCTGGTCAGGGTGCCAGTCCATAGCAGACACATGGCGGGGGACACCCCAGACAGGATGCCAGTCCATCACAGGCACATGGCGGGGGACACCCTGGTCAGGGTGCCAGTCCATCGCAGGCACATGGCGGGGGACACCCTGGACAGGATGCCAGTCCATCACAGGCACATGGCGGGGGACACCCTGGACAGGATGCCAGTCCATCACAGGCACATTGCGGGGGACACCCCGGACAGGATATTAGGACATTGGAAGAATATCATAATATCTAGGAGGAGAAAAATTCTGCACACAGTACTACCCACTGCTGTCGAGGCTCCCCTGTGATACAGAGAAAGAAAAGGTCTAATCTCCAGCCTCCTGAAGAGGACCTCCTTGGTCCTCTGCCTGAGAACTGGGAGATGGCCTACACAGAGAATGGAGAAGTCTACTTCATAGAGTATGTGCTATCTTCTCATTACCTTATGCATAATACTATCCATCCACCATTTTTCCAAAATATGGTTGCATGCAGCCTAGAACCTATTACAGGCAGCATTATTATTCAGAAATAAATAGTAAGGGGTATTGCTCTGTTGGTCGTACAGCGAAATGATGAATTTTCTGTGAATGTACTCTGGTCTATTCAGACAGTTGGTCATCCGCTTTGCCATAGAGTGTCTCTGCCATAGGGTGAGTTTGCACAGGGTGACTCTGCCATAGGGGGACTCTTCCATAGAGTGACTCTGCCATAGGGTGACTCTTCCATAGAGTCTCTCTTCCACAGGGTGACTCTGCCATAGGGTGACTCTGCCATAGGGGGACTCTTACATAGAGTGTCTCTTCCATAGGGTGACTCTCCCTCAGGGTGACTCTGCCATAGGGTTACTGTGCCATGAGTCTCTCTTCCATAGGGTGACTCTGCCATAGGGTGACTCTGCCATAGGGTGAGTCTGTCACAGGGTGACTCTGCCATAGGGGGACTCTTCCATAGAGTGTCTCTTCCATAGGGTGACTCTGCCATAGGGGGACTCTCCCACAGGGTGGCTCTGCCACAGGGTTACTGTGCCATAGGGGGACTCTTCCATAGAGTGTCTCTGCCATAGGGTGACTCTCTCACAGGGTGACTCTGCCATAGGGGGACTCTTCCATAGAGTGTCTCTTCCATAGGGTGAATCTGCCATAGGGTGACTCTCCCACAGGGTGGCTCTGCCACAGGGTTACTGTGCCATAGGGGGACTCTTCCATAGAGTGTCTCTGCCATAGGGTGACTCTCTCACAGGGTGACTCTGCCATAGGGGGACTCTTCCATAGAGTGTCTCTTCCATAGGGTGACTCTCCCACAGGGTGACTCTGCCACAGGGTTACTGTGCCATAGATGGACTCTTCCATAGAATATCTCTGCCATAGGTTGATGACGTTTGTTGCAGCTGCTGTTAACAGATATCAGAAGATATGGTACTGAGACATATTCTGTTAAAATCTCCAGAGGACCTCTTGTTATTGTGCTCTTGAGCAGGTCACCTGATTGCTCTGTAATTCTCATCTCAGCTATTCCTCTGAGAGCTGCATAAATGGACAAAATACAAATTCAAAAGTAGCGCAAGCTGCACAGTAAATGATATGACATAACCCAGGTGACACAGTTATCTCTAGGTGCAACGCCGACAAGTTGCCCCTGATACATGCTTTTGCTTGTGTGACTCAGGAAATTGTCACATACCCCAAAGAGTTGGTCACATACACCTCTGTTATCTTTGCAGCCACAACACAAAGACGACATCCTGGATCGACCCCAGGTGCGTGGACAAGCTCCAGAAGCCTCTGGAAGAATGTGAAGATGACGGTAGGGCATGCTGTGCTTTTCGTTTTGATGTGCCACTATTTGGCAGTGCTTGGATGCGTTTGCAGGCTGATGCAGTACACTCCTGTAACCCACAGATGGTACAATTGAGCTTTGACACTCAAATTTTTCAGTTTGTTTGACTAAAAACCCTATAAGAGTGATTGCATTCTCTGGCTGAAATACAAGTCCCCACACACTAATTTGTTCCACACCGAAGAACCTTGTAAGAACCTTGTTTACTAAGAATATATATTTTTAAAACAGCAGCATCTATGCGAAATCTGTGTATTTGAACCACATAAATTCATATATTTTGAAATATGCCCCCTCTTGGACAAAATATCTCAGTCAGATGATTTCTTTGGGTGTTGTTCCCTACTCAGTGACCAGTGCTTCATTAGCCTCCAACTGCGTTTGATAAAATCAAAATTTAACCCAGCAAGGCCTCTCTCAGTTTTTTCACTTAATTCTGTATCTCCCTATTTCTTTCTGCTCTTTACACATCTGCAACTGCCTGCTTGGAGAAGAAGGGGTACACACTGAAGAGCCAGAAAATGAGTTGGGTAGGGTCCTCTTCCCCTCTTTATAAGGGAGTGCTTCTTAATAGCCTTTTTTGAAAAACGTGATTTTCTCCTATTGGCAATTAACTGGCCGTGTGACAGTGGGTGGTCCCGAATTTCTCTTTAATGCTTTTAATCGTTGTTTCTTACTCTTTTTTTGGAAATGGGGTCTTAGTCTCAATCTCCCATATTGGGGCATTTATTATTAATCTGAGGCCATCATTTTCGGATGGTTTTTTGCACTTTAACGTTTATTAAATGTATAAATAATTAACTGACATATTTATAAAGGAATGGCATTTTTATGAGAGCACATGGGAGATTAGTGTGGTTAAGTCTGGGTGATTATTTTTTTAAATGACTCATACATAGAGCTGGTACATAGACTGGCTCGTGTCGCAGTAGAGAAGATCCAACATGCACTGGATTCCCCGACGGCTTGTCAGCCGTAAGCGTCCGGTCATATGGCCACATGTCCCTCAGACAGATTAAACGAGAGCAGCCAAACAGTATTGATTGTGAAATTGGACCCATTGCAGAAACATTCTGCGGGTGGTGAGAGTTGCTACCGCTTGTTTATGCCTTTGGGAGCAAACAAAATTGGGCGAAGGCAGAAGCGAGGGACAAGAAGCTTAGTAGCTCTGCTTGTCTGCTACGTCAGATGCGTTTTTTAAGTCTCTACTGCACAGATTTTTATTTGTAGTATAAAAAATTCATCCATCTTGTTTTGTACAAGCTGGAGGCTCTCTGATATTGTTTTAATATAATTATTAATACAAATTAATTGTATGACCCCCAAACTCCAAAATTTTTCTGTTTTCTCATGTCAGCACTGTGCAGTAGAGAGTTAACCCTCAGGGACGCATTTCAAGGATGACATCAGGTGATTTGTGTATTAGCTGTGAGAACTCGATAGCAAATTTTAATCATAGAAAGGGGGGGGGGGGGGCATAGTCTTTCCTAGGCTGCACAGAGCCCCAGCTTGGGTACAGCCTGGGTGGGCATGGAAACACACACACACACACACACACACACCCTTGTTTGTATTCATATCTTTGTGGGGACCATCCATTCACAAGACAAGACAGCGATGATGAAGTACTGCATCATAGTTTACAGTGCAAGCTCACCATAAACATTGAGTTGTCATTATGATGCAGCCGCCATTTTCACACAGCTCTAATTCCAGTGTCCTCGCAGGAAGTCTGTTCACCTCTCTTCATTTTAAACACTTTTACATTAACCCTCATAACAAGTCATTTAACCGAAAACTAATAGTGATTTTTATTTGAGGTCCAAACTGACTACACTAATTGTTTCTGATATAGTATAATACATGTATTCTTGTGCATTAGTCACTGAAATACCCCCTCAGAAGAAATGTTTTTTTTTTAATGAAATAAAAAAATAATCTTTGGATATTCGTATATGAGTTATCACTAAAGCGAAATTGGTATTTAATAAAGTTTAGTGCCAATAATTATGGAAATGCAGAAGAACATTCACATGTAATACACCCCATGGTTGATGGTTAACTGAAATTTTGAAATTATTGCAGTTTAGGAAGTTTCATAATTGTCAATTTTTTTTATGTACTTTGTGCTACTACAGTGTGTTTATACTGTAGGTTTATTACCATTAACAGTATATTGTACCGCTGGTCATTTTTTCTTTTTTCTAGAACTTCCTGCTGGATGGGAGAAAATTGATGATCCGGTTTACGGAGTATACTATGTGGAGTAAGTTTGCCTTTGTTAACTTTTGAAGGCTGCCCATGATTTATTTTTGATGGCATATTGACAGGACAGACAGTGTTTTTCATTGTTAAAGGTATACTTTGCTCCCAGCTTCTTCTCAAGTTATTGTAAGAATACATGACACATTCACTTTTATTCACTTATCTTCTAACCACTGAATCTGTTTGGGGACCTGGGGGGGGGGGGGGGGAGAAGAGTCTTT
>JAODJX010000109.1:23644537-23658674 GCA_026776945.1 Isichthys henryi
CCCATCCTGGGTTGTTCCCTGCCTCGTGCCCATTGCTTCCGGGATAGGCTCCGGATCCCCCGCGACCCAGTAGGATAGGCGGTTTGGAAAATGGATGGATGTTTTTCTATTGCGATATAATAATAATTTTATGTTTATTCTGTGTTAATGACTTTGTTTCTCAGGAAGCGGAATTCTACTCTGTTGACCTTGAACGAGACAGCAAGGGTTTTGGCTTCAGCCTGCGTGGGGGCCGCGAGTATAACATGGAGCTGTATGTCCTGAGGCTGGCTGAAGATGGCGCCGCTGTCCGCAATGGCAAGATGAGGGTGCGTGACCCTTAAAGGAGAGCAGTCTTCAGTATAGCATCTTCTAAGCAAAAACATCCCAATTCCCGATTTTCTAGTTGTACCGATTAACATGCATTTGGTGTGTCCCTTGGCCCACGGTCTGTGTTAACAGGTTGGTGATGAGATCCTGGAGATAAATGGGGAGAGTACGAAAAATATGAAGCACGCACGTGCCATCGAGCTCATCAAAAACGGGGGCCGCCGGGCCCGCCTGGTCCTCAAAAGAGGGGACGGCTCCGTGCCTGAATACGGTGGGTCAATTTACCATGCTCTATGCCCTCTCCTGTCACGCTGCCAGGCAGGTTTATCGAATTCAGCTGCCAAGTGGGACTCTGACTTTTGTTAGTTACTCACTTGGAGCAATCAGTTAGGTATTTTACAACACCTAAATGATCAAATGGCCCTGGATATCTCTTGCGGTTTTAATACTTTTTTGAAATAAAAATGCTTAGGAGGGTATGCTAGCTGATAAAGCGAGGTAAGCTGGGGAAAAGGGTGAAACAAGCTCTAGAATCACTCCCCCCCCCATTACTGACCCATTGTCAATGTCATGGAACGTTCACTTTGGATGACATAGTAGGCAGAACCCAACCAGTCGCTGCTGAGCCAATAGGTCATTTGACGTAATTTGACTAAATATAAAACATAAAAAACTATACATATATATGCTTCACATCCCACCTCCGCTTTTGCGTAGATTCCTCTGGGTAATCAGGTTTCCTCCCACAGTCCGAAGGCATATAGTTAATGGGATCTAAATTTCCCATAGCATATCACTAAGTGTGATGTTCACTACCTGGTGCCCTATGCTACCTGTGACAGATTACATGACCCTGACCAGGATGACTGGTTAGATGATGGATAGGCAGAGTTTTTCATAGATTAGCTATTAATAATGCATTAATTTATTAATAATTTATTATCTAAAAAAATAAAATAAAAATTTTGATCTTTTAATCTTTTGTTTTTTTAACCACAAAACATCAGTATATCTATTTTATAGAGTATTATGAATAAAGTTAGAAATGTTCACGTACATTTATTTTTTACATTTGACAGATAGCTGTCGCCATTTTGTCAAGTGATGAGTAGTTGTGTTTCCTCTTTGGGAGATTGTTGGTGGGGGGTGGGGGGGGGGTTTCTCGTTCTCTTTCCCTCTCTTTCTTCTTCTCTTTATCTTTACTGCTTAGGTTTATGATGCAACTCAAAAGAAGATGTTGTGTTTTTTTCTTGCTGTTCATTGAAAAAATGCCTCAAAAAGAAGCCTGACGGATAATTCTTCATTCTCTTTTCTATGTTGAGTATCTAAACCTTCTTCTCTTTTTTGACTTTATGTTTTCTTTTCTCCATCTTCCTCATCCATCCCTTTTTTCCCACTGGGCTCCTGCACCTCTCTCCAGCGATGATGCCTCCTCATCTCGCTGCATGTTTGAGAGATGACAAGGGAGCGGAGCCCTCCCTCTGCCTAACAGGCCAAAATCAAACCACGGTTTGTGGACAAAACCCCTCCCCTGGCCAGCCGTAACCCCGCAGTGTGGTTTGACTCACCAGCATTGTGCTCCGTGTGCGTTCGATTTCATTTACCCAGAATGACCTTCACCTTCGTTTGTATTAGCTGCGATTGTGATGTATTTACTTTACTCCGTCAGTCCGCTCATTTGATCTCTGGGAATGTACGTCATCTGAAAAAATGTAAAAGCTGTAAAGGCCATATATATACGTTTTTCTTTTCCTCTTATAGCTTTCAAAGGTATGAATCTGCTATATTTGCTGTGAGACTGTAGTGTTTCCTTAGCTCTGTATTAGTTCTTGCCAGCTTATAGCCTATTGTGCCATCAAGCCCTGATGCTACATTGAGGTGGTACTACTCAATAGCCATGTGCTTCTTAATGCAGCAACCCTAGATAAGTGCAGGAATGAGCAGCAACCCCAGATCAGTGTGGGATTGAGCAGCAACCCCAGATCAGTTCGGGAGTGAGCAGCAACCCCAGATCAGTGTGGGAGTGAGCAGCAACCCCCGATCAGTGCGGGAGTGAGCAGCAAACCCCGATCAGTGCGGGAGTGAGCAGCAAACCCAGATTAGTTCGGGAGTGAGCAGCAACCCCCGATCAGTGCGGGAGTGAGCAGCAAACCCAGATCAGTTCGGGAGTGAGCAGCAACCCCAGATCAGTTTGGGAGTGAGCAGCAACCCCAGATCAGTTTGGGAGTGAGTAGCAACCCCAGATCAGTTTGGGAGTGAGCAGCAACCCCAGATTAGTTTGGGAGTGAGCAGCTACCCCAGATCAGT
Organism: Isichthys henryi; assembly: GCA_026776945.1. Lineage (NCBI taxonomy): Eukaryota > Metazoa > Chordata > Actinopteri > Osteoglossiformes > Mormyridae > Isichthys > Isichthys henryi. Next base: position 23,647,154 of record JAODJX010000109.1, read on the forward strand.
TCGGGAATGAGCAGCAAACACAGGAAGGCAGCCAGCAGCTATGTAAAAAGTTCAATGGCTTTTTCATTTATTCTGCACTAGTGAGGCGTCTATAAAAAAGCCCCCCCATCCTCATTTCTTGCTTATGTGTTTTTTTTTTGTTTGTTTGGTTTTTTGCGAACTTTGTAGGACTGCTCAGCATGATCTGCTTAATTCGGACAAGAATCAGCATAACAAATCTTCCCGATGTGATGACTGTACATAGCATGCATTGATTTTTGCAGTCTCAGACAATCTGCCGTCAAATGCCATGCAAATGCCGCATTTGAAATACGGCATCATGACGAAGTTCTTTACTAAATGTTTGCATGAGTAGTTGCTTGTGGATCATATCACGTCCCTGTCTTGGTTTAAAGATTGTATTCGTAAATTTTTGTTGGTTGTGGTCATAGGTTTGACACTTGGGTTTTGATTGCTAATGAGAAAAAATGATTATTCATTCTACTGATCTGTTTTCTTAAGGCTCACATGTGCATGGTGGTCTAGGCATGAGCTGTGTGGATGTGTGATCAGCAGAACGCTGCAAGTTATTAAGTAGGATCTCTCCTACTTAAGGTTGCCATTGAAAGTGTTTTTTTACACAATAAGGTTTTTTATTTTCCTGTACTACACAGTCCCTTTTTAATGCTCATAACTGCCATTTAAGCCGGTAAATTGCATTTGAAATCTATGACAAATACAATGTCTACAAGCTCTGGATGAAGCCGTCCAAATTAGCTTTGCGTTAGGCGCTGCAGGTAATGACAAGTCAGCTTGCTATTATTCCGCTCATTTGTTTTCCTCATGTATCTTACAGACGGCAGCAATGACAGGAACAGTCCCGCCACCAGTACACAAAATATTTCGGAAGTGAAAACCTTTCCACCAAATCGCCGATTACACGCATCATCGGAGTCCAGCTATCCACCAGATCTTCACAAATCATCACCGAATGAGGAAGGGCGGATGAAGGGGAGGGCTGGGGCAGAGTGGAGGGACCGCCGCCTGCAAGCCAGCCACCATCACCACACCGGGAACAACCATGGAAACAATGGCAGTCCACCCAACTCCGGACACGGCTCACCCAACAGCAGGAAGACTCAGCAGCAGCACGTTCGCAAGTCGGAGGAAAACGGCATCTCCAAGTTTTTCCGGACGCTGAGGAACGATGAGAGGTCTGGGAAGAAGAAGTTGGCAGCAGAGACGGAGTGGGACTCCGACTCTCACCGCAGCGGCACCCTGGATGGAAGGCGAGAGAGGGGGGGCCGCAGGGGTTCCTTGGACCGATCGCCAATCCGGGGGCGAGAGCCTTCACCCAGCCGGCGCAGGGCCAAGTCCATGGACAGGAGAACTGAGAAAGCACACAGGGAGAGGGCTTACTGGGACGGGGGCTTCAGCGACGAGAATCCACTCAAGGACCCTCCGGTCAAGCAGCGCTTCTTCCGAGAAGACAGTCAACCAGCCACCCAAGATGATGGCTTCGAGGGTCTTGGCGGGACGAGGCTGCCGATTCCTAGGGGCAGAGCTACCGACAGGGCCTTCAAAAATAACAGCAATGCACTGAGGGACTGGTTACCCAAAGGGAGGGACAGGGATGAAAAATCGGTGAGGGAACGGTCGCCCAAGAGACACCATGTAGCGGAGAACCTGCTGCAGAACCCGGGGCTGAGTACTAGCTACAGCATTGAGGAAGTAGCCATGCCCCGGCTGAAGGAGTATTACAACACCCTGAGGACAGAATCGGGCCAGAGCTGCAAACAGCTGCCAGTGCCCAAGAGGAGACCATACAAAGAGAGCCACAAGGACCTTAGCATCTGATCAGATACCTTGCAAACCCTCAAATTATATTCAATGCAAGGCTCAGTCCTGTCAGTATGAAGCCAGGACTCTGAAAGGTGTTCAATTATTGATCAACCCCCTTTTTTCCAGCAGATGTGAATGGCATAAGTACAATCTTTAGTTTGTTAATTAGAAAAATTACATATTTTAATATGTTTTCCAGAATACTCAATAGCAAAAATATTATTACGTGCCTAAGAGTACCATAATTGGTGGTTTTATTTAAGGAAAAAAAAACTGTTTTTATAATATTCTGTCCCTGGCAGTTTATAGATGCCCCTAATGGCCTATGGAAGCTGGTGCTTTTATTACGCTTCACATGTCTTAAGGTTTTAATGCCACTTTTTTCTTCGGTGCCACCATTTCACCAAAATGTGTTTTTTAACATTCACAATATATAAATATTTAGACTTTAAGAAAAAGAAGAAATAAGGAAGAAAAATGATAAAACTATGATAATTGTGTCAAAGAATGATAATTGCTTGCAAAATAATATATTTAATTTCTTCTTTCAAACATTAGGCATATATATATTTATCTAATTAAAAGGCAGGGGTGTTGTCAATTTCAGTGTTGAGGGCAAAAATGCAATCAAATGAACAAAAAGACTATTGTGATCTGCTAAATTGGTCTGCTGATGTTTTTTTTTTGCGTGAAAGGTATTGTGACCTTGCCGAACCACTTCTCTGTGACAAAATAAAAGGGCAATTTGATTGGTACTTGAGAGAGTGGTGGATACAGGCATTGTTGTTCTTTGGAACCTGTATTATTTTCACTCATGAGTGAGGTGAGGAGGCATCGGTAAGGATGAAGGGGAGTTGCCTGCTTCCACAGAGATGCCTGCTGATGAAACCTTTTTGTCCACTTGGCCCATAGGCCTTGTTGAGCTCAGTATGAGTTTCTAACCAATAGTGTCTGTTTTTGGTTATGTCATTAGGATACATAGTTAAGAAGTAAATGATCAGAAAATCCACATCCTGTATTAGATCATAGCAGTGAAGAGGCGGCTGATGGAGCCAATAGGCAAACCACATATTTGTGTGTGTGTGTGTGTGTGTGTGTGTGTGTTTAGAATTTAGAAGAACAAAAACAGTCCACTGCAACTATTCCAGACAGACACCTTTGGGCACAACATTTTGTGGTTTCCCTGTTCGGAGACCCGCATACTGCTTACAAGACTACTAGGTCTGTGAAGTGTGGTGAAGGTCTGCTTTGCTGGCCAATGGGACGGAGGCCTTGAGTTCCAACCTGCCAAGCTGAGCCATTCTCTCAGTTACTGTCAGACTGCTGAAGTACGAATGCTGTTGTACAGTGTGTTGTATATGTACTGTATGTCAATTGTTTCACAAAAGAAAAAAAAATGTTTTATCACTGTTGTCGCCATGCTACTGTAACAGTTCAGCGACCAATCGTCACCTGTACAGAGCTACGTATCAAGCCAGTTGAAGAAAATGTTGCCTTTTTTTTCTTGTATAATAGATAATTATTGAGAAACCTCATCCTTGAGGAATGTGATACGCGTTTCTATTTCTGAAATGGAACAGGTGATTCATGGGAAATATGCTAATGTACTCTGAATCAGGTTTATAAAGACGTTTTAAAATGAACTGTAATAATCGATCGCATACTGTTTGCTGGTTGGAACATTTCTCTTGATTATAGCCTGCCTTTGTATTATAAAGCACTTGTATGCAGTCTGTGTTCTTAAAAATTACTTCTTGCAGTGTGCTCCAGACTTAATGCTATTTCTGTGTTCATATAAAAACACTACATGTATATGGGCCAATCTTTTTGATATAAAAACACTATGCATATATAAATACCACATTGTTCATAGCTTTACTTGACCCATGAGGTTATACATAACGTTAGTCTGAGTACTAGTAGATGTGGATTTACCTGAGTAAAGCTTCTTTCCCCGAGATGGATCACGATATATATGTAGCTATCGAAAAGTCTGTGAATGCTATTTTTATTATTAAATAAAGTTTTCCATACAAATTCAAGCCTGTGTCACAGTGAATAGCAGTCTCCTGAAAGAATTGATTAAAAGGAGCTGTGTTTTGTTTGTTGTATGTATACACTGTGCATCAGTACTGATAAATGTATAACATACTTATTATGGGGGAAATATGAAGTCCAGTTATAAGGAGGAAATCAATGAGTCAGCTAAGATAGAAAAATCAGGCTGAAATTTTGGTGAGTAACATTTTTTTTTGTGCTTATAAGACCCGTAGCAAAAAGAAAATTTTAATCATAATCATGCAGTTTTGGACCACTTCAGACAAAAGCTGCTTCTTCATTGACTCTAGCTAAGGCAATAGCTAGCTAAACTGTGTGTGCTCCTTTTTCTGGCTATTGGGGGGGGGGTGTTTTATTCTCACGAACTCCACATCTCCACAGCTATCTTGTATGTTTCAAAAACATATATATTTACGCCATTGTTTTAATATAAGCAGTGATTCTCATGGCTTGTAATGCAGTGGCAGCACTACAAAGTACATAGATTGTACATAGGTAGTACATAGCAGCAAACATCCAGTGCCAAAATATGCCTCTCAGCCAAGTGCCTCATTTTGGTAGCACCCTCAGAAATTGGAAATTTTATATTTCTGTTTCCATGGACACCATGTTTCTGACCGTATAACATATTCTATAAACCATTCAGCACAAAATCGTCAAATAACAATACCTAAGAGCATTGCATGTGGAACTGCCCAAATGCACTTTATTCAAGTGGAAAATTAAATAATAAAACATGGCTTGGATATTTTTTCCTTTTCTTTCGTGAATCACATTTAAAAATGGGTGAATTGCATTAATGTCATTGGTCTTGTGTCATTCTGTGTACACTATCTGGAATCTTAATGATAATTATGAGTCAAATGAACAATGAATATGCTGAACATTTCAAACATTTACTGAAGTATTATAATTGTTTATTCCTTGGTTATAACACAGCTTGGACATACAGTATGTAGAATGGTTTGAGCTGTGAATAGCGTATTTAGAATAGAATAGAATAGAATAGAATAGAATAGAATGCCTTTTATTGTCATTACACGAATGTCCCAAATAGATTCAACCCTACATTAGCATAGCTCTGTAAATTAAGCTACACACACACATTCAAAGTAAAATTACAAGCCATATGGGCCCAAAAATTTCTGTGTTTACATATATTCAAAGTGGGAGTGTATAAATAATATTGAAGAGATTCTATTTACAATAATTGCAGTGAGTCGCCGGGATATTGCACTTATGTCCCATTGATGCCCTTGGTGACAGTGAAAGACATGAGACTGGGGGGCACTTAACACTTTGATGCAATGAACAATTATTTAACTGAGTTCAGTTCTTTGAAAGTGTTCAGGTAGAAGCTTTTCAGTAGTCTGGAAGTGCACGTCTTAATGTAACTGTAACACCTTGCTGAGGGCAGAGGTGGGGGTCTGGGTGAGATGGGTCCCTGATGATTTCTGTGGCCTTTCGAAGACGTCAGACTCTGTAAACGTCCTCTAGTGAAGGCAGCTGGGTCTTGCTAATTTTTTCTGCTCATTTGATGACTCGCAGGAGCTTCTTCTTGTTAGCTACAGAGCGGCTAGCATACCATAGCAGGATGCCACAGGTGAGTTTGCTTTCCACAGAGCAGTGGCAGAAGGACCCCAGCAGCTGCTTGGACAGGTCGGCCTTCCTCAGTATCCGTAAAAGGTACAGTAGAGCTGTTTCTGTGCCTTCTTCACCAGAGAGGTTCTTCACCTGACATGTTGAGAGACCGTGTGAGGTCCTGGGAGATGTATGAGGATTTTAAAGCTGGCCACTCTCTCCACTATGTTTCCTCTGATGTGTAGAGGAGCAGGTTGCTCTTCCTCCTTCCTGAAGCTGATAATCAGCTCCTCTGTTTTGGATGTGTTGAGTGCTGAGTTCTCGATGCTGCACCATTCTGACAGTTTGCTGACCTCCTCCCTGTAGATAGACTTCTCATCATTGCATATCAGTCCTATCACAGTGGTGTCATTAGCAAACTTGATGATTTTATTTGTGTTGTGTGATATGCAATCATCAGTATATAGGGAATAAATAGGAGGCTCAGTATACAGTCCTGTGGAGCCCCGGTGCTGAGGGTCATGGTTGGGCATTGGTAAGTCCCCAGCCTTACAGTCTGTATTTGGTTTAGAATGCATAATGTAACAATGTAAAAATTTTACAAATTGGAAAATACAGGAATATTTTTCCCTAACATCAACTTACGTTGCATAAAGATGGAAGGAAGAATCACATGAGACATATTAATGCTTCATCACTGTCTTTTAATCAGCTCTCCCACGCAGGTTTTGAGGTCGAGAGAACTGAAGTGGACAGAATTGTTGATAAGGGCCATCCGATCCCTACCCCACGCTCCACCCCGCCTGGCCTGCAAACTGAAATCTCACCACAGCACACAGCCATAACAGTCCCGTTGTAATGGAAAAGCTGAAGGACATGTTCTGTCAGAATATAGAAATGTTGTATAAACTTTCATGTTGAAACAATATTCTACATTTATCAAAATCTTATCCACAAAATGGAACATCGTCCTCACTTTACTAACACCAAATTTTATGTGATTCGTTCACGCAGGAATTTAATGATTAATGTGTTCAGATTATTGTGCATATTTTCAACAGTGTGGCATTAACCATTGTTTGCAAAAATGCAAATAAAATCATCCATTGTAATTATAGTCTCATAACAGCAATAGGTTAATTAGGCTAACCTACCTTCATGGGTAGTTGTCATGGAAACAGATAAATGAATTCCATAGTGTTAGGTCAGATATGTTATGAAGACCAAGATGACTACAGCATTTGGTAGCCTAGCTGGATCACTTGTATGAAAGGAGAATTCGAAAAAAGGAGTATCGTAATGAACCAAGAGAATAATTAATCATTGCTGAAGGCAGTGAAAATTTTGCAAAGGAATATTTTTCATACATCATTTCATATACAACCTCTTGCTGAATGGATGTATTAATGAAAGTCTGTAGCGTAGAAGGGTAAAATCAGAAATACTAACACTGCGACATGCTTTATGCTATCGGTCACATTATCTCCTCGATCGGGGCTAAGAATCGACAGAAGACTGTTTCACTCAGGATTGTTTTTCTAGAGGACAGCAGCAAATGACTGAGCATCTGTATTCTGTAACAGTTCTGACCATATGAGTGTTGCTATGACTACCACAAAGGTCATTATGGCTGAGTTATAAAGGTACACTAGAGTGTGCGGGAAAGATATTGATGCATTGGGCCCACAGTGAATCTCTTCCACCTCTGACTGACTCTGACTGATGTCTACCCCTGGAATCATCTCCTGGGATGAGCCGTGCCTTTTAACAAGGTCCCCACTGAGGCTAAAATATGTGGCAATGGTGTGTTTTAAATGTTCATTTAGCTTGCAGTTACCCACCCAAACCAAGATGGAAAAGTAGAAAAGCTATGGGCATTAGACTGCCATTCATCAGTATTAGTGCACACGAACAGTCAGCAAATCACAAAATTGGTATGAACAGAACTAATGTTTGATCACATGACAAACTAATAACCGAGGACGGGGGTGGATATTTTCCACAACGTGTAAAGCTGAGATCTCCGCAGGCCCCTATACTCCTGGTGGAAAAGGCCTTGAAGTAATAGAAATAAAATAAATATTTGATATAGCTGCTACTAGGTGTCATTGTATATAACGAACGTTAAAATATATTATGTAATTATTTTAGCTTTACCGTGCAGCACAGCAGACACCCATCAAGAATGTCACTAAAGCTCTTATATGGGGGCATTAACCCCCCAAAATAAATAAATAAATGTGCACCAATTAGCTTAAAAAGCATATTCTCGTTTATTTTCGTTAAAATTAGAACCTCTTTTCATAAATATCCTAAACATTCCTGCTATCCATGTACGTTAAGCCATATAACTCCAGTACAATTTCCCAGTGTGTTTAGCCACATATAACCAAGTCAAGAGCTCTGTCTATATATCATGGGCTGCATGCTATCAGGTACCAGCAGAGCAGTATATACATTAATGTGTTTTTTTACACAAAGCCAAATTCATGCATCATAGCATTACACACGTGTGAAATAGACCCATTACTCAAAATGATTAGGAAATCTACTTTTATAAATTTTAAATGACCAACAAAATTAATTATTTTTAAAAAATCATTGCATTAAATGGACATAAAGGGTTACAAGGAGTGCAAAATGAATGCAAAAATGCTTTGTAAATAATTGATCATTTGGCTATATTAGATGCATGGTTGGTTATAATTGTATAAAGCAGTCATATATACGTTATATACATATACATATATACATATACATAAAGCAGTCATATATGCACACTGGTAACAAATAACATGACCATACAAGTGTGCTTATACCTACATAGACATTTAACTGGTAATGTGTTATACAACAGCTTGGTACAATATTTCTATTACATCTCCAGGCTAGCATATAATTACACAGCATGTAATTGCCACAATAAATGACTTTTCATATACTGATGAATTCGTTTGTTTGTTTATTTATATTTACTGTCAAACTATTATTTTTATTTTAAAAGTCTCCTACACAGTGTTCTACACAGTGTAGTAGCAGATGGGGTGCATCAATATTGTGATTATATAAAATAACAAGCAGATAATGTTATCTTTCTCTTAGAAGTACCATTTGTGCTGTCAGTGTGTATTATTTGCACATCCGTTCATAATGAATACTTGGATCTCTGACAGATAATTGCCTTGAGTAACGCTGTTCATATCCATGTGTTTATTTTCCTTTGCATTCGGGGCTATGACTGGAACCCTGCTGACCTTTTCATTTTCTTTAATTCACTGCAACCAGGCACTCCTCTTTGAAATATCTGAATCAGTGTGTCCATCTGGTTTGCAGTGAGGACCAGATGAAGAGCATTGTGACGTGTGTTGTGCTTGCCGAAAGGCTGTTCCTCTTAGTTGTACACGCGTCATGCATACCTTTCTTTGTACATGAAGAGAGCTTCATTACCGAAACTCATCTCTGACCTCTTTCAGGCCATGTGTTGTAAATCAGCACAGAATGACCTTCCTACCTCGCTAAACTAAACACACACTTATTATTATCAATAATAATAATAAAAACAATATCAATGACAACATTAACATTATTATTAATGATAATAATAATGACCACATTATTATTATTATTATTATTATTATTATTATTATTATGTGCATGAAGGTACCTGTTTGTTCCTGCAGTCAACCGCAGTTCGGTTAACTGGGATCTCTAAATTGTCAAAAGTGTATGTGGTCTGTGATGAACTAGCATCCCATCCAGGGTGCCCCCCCCCCCACGCCTTGTGGCCTGTGCTGGCTGGTATACTGTAGGCTCCATGGCCCCCTGTCACTCTAAAAATTATATGTGGCTGGATAATCTTGTGTTAATAGTCGATACAGAGACATGTTGTGTTTTAAGAGAGAATTACTTTATAAGACAAATGTGTAACGTTAAACGTGCGCCAGAGTAGCTGTTCCTTGATGTATGCGCAAAAAGCTCATTAATTCCATTAGCTCCAGGGACTAGCTGACCCCGCGTTCTCAAAAAACCTACACCGTCCACTACATAAATGTAATGTGACAAGACCATGAGGAGGCTGCTTAGAGCGAGGGTCAGAAAGTTACAGCTTGGAAACATCCTCAGATTTGTGTGATTAATAGTGAGGATATTCCATCTCAGCCAGTCAGGATCAGAAAGAACATGCTAACTGTCAGAGCAGAGAACTAGCATATCTTAGTGAGACAAAGTGCAAAATCTGTCCAGGATACTGCAATAGCACCTGCACAACCCCAAAAAAGACAGACTAGTGTGAGGCTGATGCGTTTGAAGTGTTGTTAGCTTTCAGGTCATGTATGAAGATTGTCCTATACAAAATGTATATAAGAATACATAAATAAGCATTTCTGACCCCTCAATCTGAAGTTCAGGGGTCTCAGGAGGTAGTGTTAATATATGTTAGAAGTATTACAAGTCACAATCAACATAATTACAGTTGCAGCAGAATTAAAAAGGTTCAGTCACTAGATTCCATGATTAAACTAAGTGCTCCATGAAACATGCAGCTCTCAGTCTCAATCTCTACGCCATCATTTCAAATCCCAGCTTTCCTCAATTCCTCAAAATGAGGCGTGCCATCTTCTAATTGGACGGACACCACCAATGGAAGTAGGGCCTGGCAGTGGACCTTACTGAAGATTGACAAGCCAGTGGAGCAATCAGAGCAACTCACCTGCGGAAATGATAGTAGGAGATGTGGACAAGTAGGATGCTCAACATACAAAATCAGTACAGTTTCATAATTTTGATAAAGTCAGCAGGATATTAAGAATAAAACTCACCAGAAGTGTCCACTGCATTTGCCTCCATGATAAACTTTTCCCCAGCGGCTGTCAATGGGAGTATCGCTAGAGATTTTGGGCCCCCAAACCAGACCGATCCATTTATGTTCCAATTTTTTGCTCTCTGTGTTGCTACTTTTCATTTTTGAGATCATCCCCAGAAAGGCAGGGTAAAAAGGAAGGTGAAGCTCTCCAAAAAAAAGGTGTAGTGGACTGATAACCCAAGGTAGCGTATAACCGCTGCTATGAATACGACTACACAAAGTGAACCTTAGTATATTTAACAATGTCTATTGCTATTTAAAGTTATTAACTATCTGCTGGGCAATTGTTTTCCCAAAATACCCTGTACCAAGTGTTGTGTGCTAAATTCCTTTGTCAACACTGTTAAAACAGCTCACGCTGCTATGCTGAGCTACTTCCTGATGTTTTGTGTGAACAAAGCATATTTACTAATGAATAAAAGATAAGCAAAGAAAAACTATTACAGCTCAAAGCACTGATATTGACCCAAGTGACACAGCGGCTTTCTGCATATTTCTTCTTTGACAGCATTCAGTTATTGGTCCAGGAGACTCATGTTTGCCCCTGAAGCTTTGGACAAACTAAGGTAAATTTAACCTTTAACTGCATTCAGTTTCAAAAAAGTATCCATAGTGTACTGGTAATACAAATATGATTAATCAAAAATAGTGAATGGCAATCACGCCCCTAAAAAGCTACCCCCAGTCAGTAGTAAACCCAGGTGCTGTCACTCCACAACCTTACCATTTCACATCCATCTGGAATCACACATCATGCCAGGGATAGGAGCAGAACATGCAACTTGGACGCTAAGTGGAAATAAGACACAGATATGAGGTCTCGTTTTACAGATTTTTACAGTACTTGAAAGGCCCATGCTGTTGTAATTTTTAATGGATTGAACAAATAAAGGGTACAGAAGCATAAATCTAAATCACATTAAATATAAGTTTATACTTGCTTTTTAACTTAACTATGCTCAGCATTTCACCTAGTCTGGTACCCTACTTCTTTGTAGCCCAACTATGGGATTAGTCATTTATCACAGATTATAAATCTGTATGAAACATATTGTGGCACAAAACACAGCTATTGTACTTAACCATATAATACAGAATATATTTTAAGTACTTATGAAATAAATAGGGGGCGGCATGGTGGTGCAGTGGTTAGCACTGTTGCCTCACACCTCTGGGACCCAGGTTCGAGTCTCCGCCTGG
>JAODJX010000109.1:23678045-23694286 GCA_026776945.1 Isichthys henryi
CACCTTACTGCCACACCTAGCCCATCACTGCCACACCTTACTGCCACACCTAGCCCATCACTGCCACACTTTACTGCCTCACCTAGCCCATCACTGCCACACCTTACTGCCACACCTAGCCCATCACTGCCACACCTTACTGCCACACCTAGCTCATCATAGCAGTAGGCTGTGCTTGTTCACCATCGTTTCCCATGTCAGATTAGCACATGGAATGAGGAGCTGTTCTCTTATGAATATTTTGGCTCACTTTTTTGGGATGAATGTTCACGCAGAAAAAAGTCTTTTTAAACAACTGTGGATAGGCTCTCTTGAAAATCCAGTTAGGCCAGTACGTGTATCCCTAACAGTTTATTTAGTTAACATCATTTACAAAACCACCCTACAAGATGACCATGAATTATGGCCTTCCAGCTGCATCATCTTCCAAATGATGTTCAGAAGCCCAACAGATGGACTGTAAAACTAATTCCCTATGTTGTGGTCCTTTTTCATATAAATCATAGTCTAAGAGATACACCCCCGATGAAACTTCCTGTAGAAGTTTGTGTTCTGATTTATGCAGCATTGACCCAGATGGTTGATGTTTGAGCCGTGATTCAGTTAAACTGTAATGGTATTCGTCCTCAGATCTGGAAGAAAAATGTCTTCAAATGTTGCTTGTTTTTGTTGCAGACTCAAATATTTCAGTTGATTTCTGAGACCGTCTGTGTCAGAAGAATGTGTTTGGAAATGGGGAGGGGGGGGGGCAACCTGCTGCATTTTTAGATGCCCTTTTCTCTTGAAGTGTGTCCTTCAAATTGTTGCTATGGAAACAAATGGAGTGTCTATGGGAGGGACTCTGAGGAAACGGACCAATTGCATAAGAGTGAGATAAACCTGATTCTCTGGACAGTCCCTGCAAAACGCCTCGTGGATGGTGTTTATGTGCATCTCCCTACGGGGGGCGTTTGCCAAGGATTCAGTGCGAGGGAGCTGCACATGCTTAAGATGAAATTACATCCAGGTGTTAATTCCTACCCCCCCCCCCCCTTTTGAAATGCCTGTTTTCTTTGTGCTCTCTCTGTTTGCCGGGAGAGAAGCCCGTTTTGCTTAATACTTCATGTTCCTTACTAACGCATCGTGTGGATCCCGTGGCTGGGGGGGGGGGAGGGGGGGTGGAGGCTGTTGTTCTGTTCTGAGAAGCACTGGAAGCAAGCTCCAGGTGCCAGTGTGTCAGCCATGCCCCATTCGAATTGCCCTTAAGAGTTAGCCTGCGTGGCAGATGACGACATCTCTGTTTTAAATTCGCAAAGGTTCAGTTTCCGGCCACGCACCGCGCCTCTCGTGATGCGCTCCAGTGCTCCGCGGCACCGCACCATTGTTACGGACTCTGGTGGCTGCCTCCTGCCCGGCTGGTGAAGAGGAGATAGCCCCTGACATCTCACATGCAGCTGCGGCTGCGGCTGCGGTTTCCTCCTTTTTCAAAGACTCTCCATCAAAGTTCTCACGCTGCCTTTTCTTGCTCCGGGGTATTTTGTCTCCTTGATTTCCATTTCTGCATAGTCTTCCCTAGCTAAAGAAATATCTGCTATCTCTGTATTCGCAGTATTGAACTCAGCATTTTCTTTCCCCCCCACCCCCCCCCCTCACCCATCACACTGTGAAGAACAGGAATCTGGTGAAAACCGCCTCAGGCTCAGAGAGAAGCAGCCTGTGTGACTTGGTGACAGTGCGTCAGTGCCGGGATCATCAAAGGCTATATCAGTTCTATGTCCAATGTCCGGGGGGGTTGGCTAAGACCTGTGAAGGTGATTCTCCCTGTTCCTTTCTGGCAGAAAATGTGCCCTGTGTGGCCCAAACAACAGGGGGCGGACATGTGTGTGGGGGTAGGCACACCAGACTGATCCCGGCTGTATTTAACCAGCATTGTGGACACGGCTGAAATCCCCTCCTAATCTCCCAGCTAGTCTTTACTTCACCCTAATGAAAGGGGTAGTGGAGTGCTTTCTGTGAGACCCCTTATGCCCAAAAGCTTGGCCCCCAGCTGATTTGCTCGTACGCCCGTCATCTGGGCCACGCCCCCCCCTTCCTCACGGACCTTGCTATCCGGCCACAGGGAGGCTCCGTACATCAGATTCCTCTGGATTTGTGGCAAGGCTCTGTCTTATTTCCATGTAAGGTATATGGCTGTTCGATGCGAATGTGCAAGATGACTGTATCGTTCTGCACCCCCGCTACAGACTGTGCACACGGATGACTCACACGCAGCTGAAAAGATCCATCTCCTGAGTCCATAGAGGCATCCTAGGCTACAGAACGGAATGGTGGCCAAGGCTATGTCCTCTGGACATGATGGGGGGTGGGGGGTCAATGCTGGGTCACTGCTTGTTAAGCGGCAGGCTTTGCATGCGTCAGACCAGGTAGAAAGGAATGTTAAAATATCAGAGTTGTAGCACAAGAGATACCAGCAGTGATACATTCTTGGTATTTGGTACTAATGCACTGAACATTTTGAATCCCATCAGCTTTGCATTTACCTTTACATGTACAAGTGAGGGAAATAGCATGTTGCAAACATACATGCTGTCAAGGAATCGAATATTTCAGTGCAGCTAGACTGAGCTTCCAATGAAAGCCCAGGTACATGTGTAAGCAGTATTGGAGCAGGAGATGCCCAATATCTTTCAGATGCAGCTAGAACCTAATAAGACAATTATTCAAACTAAATTTATTAAGAGGGGGAAAATAAGGGGTGACAAAGAGTGACTGATTGGCGATGGCTTGAATGTGTTGATGTGAGGACAATCAGAAACTGGTTCCCACGCTGCATTGCCTGGGATCATTAAAAAAAAAAATTTATGTTTGCAGTTTTTATAAGAAGCTGACGCTTCACGTTTTTGGCTTCATGTAAAGTTCACGCAAACTTTGGGCTCATCCATCTACATTTATCGTGTATGTGAGAGGGCAGAAGCCAGATGAGCAATCAGCAGACTGCGTCATTTTAAGATTAAGCATAACCGCTTTTCACTTGAGTTTTTTCACAGTACAATTTGTCTCACTTTCCACATGGCAGTTAAAAAAAAAAAATGCCCCTTGAATTTTGGCCCTGATTTCCTTGCAGACCATTCTGTGGAGAGGGATGGCGTTGCAGTATCAAACTTGCCTGTTCTGGTAGAACCAGCAGAGAGGTTTCTACTGCTGTAGATTTCACTTCCTAGGGGGCAAACCTGTGATGTAGAACTCGTGCTATTGGGGTCCTGGTTTCTCTCAGCATGGGAACTGCAACAAGAAAGGGAGTCTTTTACAGTGTTGTGTGTTCAAAGGCTGGTAAATGCTTCTCCAAATATATTAAAAAGATGAATGATGTTATATATGTGATTTGGGCTGCTCTGGTAAATTTCCATCTGATTTTTAGGGAAAAGAAGCAGATGTTAGCCCCATAGGATGCCAGCTCTTGATCTGGAGGCTTGCAAACAAAGGTCAAAGAGGAGGTGATCAGCTCACGTTTGATCTTGATCCCAGCTTAACATTAGGAAGTCAGGCTTTTGCAGTGGTGTCCAGTTTCAGAGCTGCACTGTGAACAATTATTGCGTTTCCTCTGGAATCTTCCGTCTTCCATATCTGCCTATCCCAGTTGCAGAGGCTATGCCAGGAAGTACAGGGCACAAGACAGGAGCTGTGGTGTATGCTGTGGGTTTGGACACGTTGCCCGTGATTGGAACATCCTTGGTTACATGATTGGCATGTTAAGAGCAAGGCTCTTAACTTCCAACTGCTACAAAGATGCCTGACCCTGTTTTCACAAAAAATGTCTGTCGCTATGGATGAAAGCATCTCCTAAAGTGATAATGCATCGTTTGTAATACTGTGGCGATATAATCCATTATGAAACTGTAAGTCATGTTTTCTGACCCACATAAATCGTTGAACTCTATATGCTTGTCAAACTTCTCTCGTCAAGGAAGAAAACACTGCTTGAAAAGGTGAGACAACAAGTAATATTTTCGTTCTCAACATATTTTTTTTTTTACCAAACTGATGAGAAATCTACATTATCTTTGGCTGCAAGTGTAATAAATGGGGGTGATTTGCAAAGAACAAAAGGTCCTGCAGGAAGGAGGCATTGGACTCTGTAATCTTTAGGGCTCTTCTGTGTGTATCAAATCAAAATGCCTATTTTCAGCAAAACTCAGCCATCCACCAAAGAGCAACATCTCGAACAGCTAAAGCTGCCATTTCTATTCATTTTCAGTCTCTTTTTTTTCTTCCCTTGATTGTAAGACTGGGACTGTTACTTTAATATGTGCAAAAATTAGGCTGTTATCCTGATTTGTGTATAATTGGGAGCTGATACACTGTTGTGTGCTAAACTGGGGTTGTTACTCTGATTCATGTTACTCTGGTGTGTAAGGTTGGGGCTGTTACTCTGATGTGTGTAACGCCGGGGCTTTTACTCTGGGGTGTGTTAGACAGGGGCTGTTACTCTGGTGTGTAAGATTGGAGCTGTTACTTTGATGTGTGTAACACCGGGGCTTTTACTCTGGGGTGTGCTAGACTGGGGCTGTTACTTTGATTTGTGTAAGATTCTGGATCATGGGAGTTTAACTTACACAAAAATGTTCTAAAGCCAGAATGAAAAATGATTGGTGCAAAGAGATAACCAATCAGATTGTAGAGGTGGTGGGTTCATGCAGCTAGAGGAGGTGGGACCAACCAATCTGATGTTTTGGTCCTGCCTCCACTAATTGCTTTGATTAACCTCCTCTATAGTCTGATTCATTATCTCTCTGAACCACTCATTTTTCAGTCTGGCTTTAGAACATTTTTGTGTAAGTTAAACTCCCATGATTTTTGTAAAATTTGCACAAACAAGATACAGGCTATTATTCTGGTTTGTGTAAGACTGGGTCTGTTACGCTGATGTGTGTAACACTGGGGCTGATACTCAGATGTGTATATGACTGAGGCTGATACTTTGATTTTAGTAAGACTGGGGCTGTTACTCTGATTTGTTTAAGACTGACGCTGTTATTCTGATTTAAGATTGTGGCCATTACACATCTTCTTTGTTGCAAAGAATGCAATTTTTATTGTTGCATTCATTGTTTGTTTCCGTATTTCTTGATTATTTGGAATTTGAAACAAGCCATACATTTTAGCATTAGCCCGTTGCCTGAAACCTCTTATTCTGGGGGTTCGAATTCTGCGCTCAGCTTTGTCTGCACATGTATGTGTCGCATTTCACCTCCATGCTTCAGGGGTG
The DNA here is from genome assembly GCA_026776945.1 of Isichthys henryi. Lineage (NCBI taxonomy): Eukaryota > Metazoa > Chordata > Actinopteri > Osteoglossiformes > Mormyridae > Isichthys > Isichthys henryi. The sequence continues at coordinate 23,683,291 of JAODJX010000109.1, forward strand.
TATTCTGGACTCCTCTCGCAGTCCACAGACTTATGGCGAGGTGATTTGACTTTGCTAAATTCCCCATTGTGTTTGCGTGTGTGTTGCTGCCTTACTATGGCTGACCGGCTGTCCGTGTCAGCTATCTCTTTCCCAGTGTTTGTTGGGGTAAGCTTTCCATGACCTTGTACTTAATAAGGGAGCATGGATGGATGGAAAATTAACCGTCCTGATTAATTATGATCTGTATTGTTTGATTATTAGACTGTAAAGGAATGGCTATGTTCTGACAGAAAAATAATAAAAATAAAAAGAGATCATCGTTTATGATAATACTAAATGCAATATTCCCTTCAGTTCACACCTTGGTGTGACTGACCCCCGACCCCAAAATGCTGTCTCACGCCCCACACCCTCTGTGATAAAACCCCTTGAGCCTCAGAAATGATCTCCTGTAGGAGTGAAAAGACAGACAGTCACTGAAGTGTTCATGCACGTATCTCTGTCTGGAACACGTTAATGTTTTCATCTCTGAAAAATGTTACTTGTAGTGTGAGTTTAGTCTTGTTTTTAAGTTTGTTTTGGTGTGAGACAATTTTGATGCTGTATTCTGAGCTTAAGTGATTCCTAAAATCTTTCAAGAGGTGTTTGCTCAAGGGAAAATTGAACATGAAATCTCTGTAGTGAATATTCTGTGGAATACCAAGTACAGCAATGCAACATGTCACATGAGCGCATCTGGAATTGTCTCTGCAAATTGTTGCGGGATCAAACGAGGTGAATAGCCTGGAGGTGGGAAATGGTGTGTGTGTGTGTGTGTGTGAGAATGTGGAGGGGGGGTCAAAAAAGAAGGGTCTCTCTCTCTCACCCCGTCTTGGAGTCCCTGAAGGGCTTCATCCATTTTTTCGTTCCTAATCATTTCCAATTTTCGATAAATACAGGCATCACCAATTAGGAGCCTATGAAATATGCAGGATTTGGGTACTGCAGGAGAAAGAAAGTCTGCCTTTGATCTCTGCTTTAATGGCTGCAGAACATGCAGACGCAATTTACAGGATCCTCTGCATGTGACGCATGCACTGCCTCATATAGTCCGCCACCGCATTGATTAGTGGCCCTGCTGCTAGAGAACATACATGTTATCTGCCGTGAATCTGCCGTGCACATCATGCATATGTCCAGAAAAAACCTCGACTTCAAAGCCGACAGTCTTCAGTCTGCATTTAAGCAGCCAATTCTGCTGTTTTTAAATCACTGGCAATCTCAGCAAAGGGATAAAGGCGACATTATTCTGATTAGGGTTAGAGGTAAACTTAATCCAGCACTTCTGCTCAGGATCAAGCAAAATAGGAAAGCTATGCAGTATATCAACTGGAGAGAAAAGCTATTTACCAGCAAACTATTTATCTTGGGGGCAAAGGATCAGCTTTCTCTGCTTCCCAGATATTGTGGGAGTGAAGGAAATGGGAAAAAAAGGCATTCTGTCAAGCTGTAATGGGAAACACAGGAATAATGTGTCTCAGGTGATTTAGTTTAGTGGTTTGTAGTCAATTACCTTGGGAATGCTAGCATCACTTATTTATGGGGAGTGCCCCTTCACCACATAATATATCAGAGAAAAATCCAGTAACCCACAAACATTAGCCCAGAGACTGTTTTCTCTCTTACTGTCTTCTGCCTCTCCTTCTGACAGCCAAGGAGATGCAGCCACTGTGCCTAGCCTCGTGAATTCATTCAGGCCCCACCCCCAATGGCTGTGATTGGCCGGCGGCTGCTGAGTCGCTGCCTTTGATTGACTGCGGTAGGTAGGAGGGTGGGTGGTGGGCGTGGCTTCCCCTCTTGAGCGAGGTGGCAGACTCCTCTGCTTTAAGCACTGTGCACAGCAACCAAGCCAGAGCGCGCACCTTCCTGAGTTTCCACCATTACGCCGTGAGCCTCCACAAAGCCGGGGTTGGGGGGGGGGGGGACCCCGGCAATCGTGGGAAAGGGGCCCCTGGCTTCAGCGGTGCTCACTCTTCCTTCGTTCCCTCCCCACCGGGGTCGTTTGCATTCAACAAGCATCGCGGACGAACCTCTCCAGCGGCGCGGGCTGCGGCCGCCCCCCCGCAGCACTGCCCTGCGGTGTCCTGCGGAGCGGAGGGGGGGGAAAGGTGAGTGCTCCGCATATCCCTGGGACACACCGGCACGGCCGGAGGCTGCACGTCGGTTTGCCGTGTTCTGCTGGGCGAGGGGACACCCCCCTGCGCCACACCATCGGCACTCTCGCACACGGCTGAACTTGGATCTCGCCAAGCCGTCCAAAGGGCGTCTTGGGAATCATCTTTGCACCGGAGGCTCAATATGTTAGTTTGTGCAAGAGGTTCCTTACCAGGACCTGGGGTGCGGGTAGGGGGGGCGACTTTAACGCTGGAATGCGCTGGCGTACCTCTGATGAAAGCTGCTGTGAATGAGTCACAGAGTAACAAAGCCATCACAGTTATAGCGCAGATCTTGGGGGGGGTGGAGGGGTGCTGCTGGTGTGGGTGATATAGAATAATCTTTTTTGGTCCGTATCTGTCACAGTGACATAACACACGCTTGTGGGTGTGCATGTGTTCCTTCGCCCACTACTTTACGTGTGTGTATGTGTGTGTGCGTGTGTTTGTCATCACGCGCATCACCGTGTTTCTCCGTAAGTGCGTACTGTTTGTCGGGAGGGGCTTCCAAATTACAGTGAGAGTGCAGCGATGACAGAGGAGCCCTGTCTCCCTGCGACCCTGCCTCAGCTATGTGTGTGTGTTTGCATGTTGGGGAAGAAACGTGAAAAATTATATGGAGAATGTAGTGGAGAGCAGCGCTCTGGTAGAAAAAGCCATCCCCGGAACGGCCTGCCTCTGTGCCAGGGCCGTGTGCCATGTGAGTGGGTAGGTGGGCGCAGGCAGCCTGAATCGCGCTCGCCGTTTCTGCCGCTGAGATCCGAGTCGGCTGTCTAGATGCAGAGCCTTCAGCCCCGCCGAAGCGCATCTCCTTCTTTTGTTTCCTGAACTTTCTCCTCCGCTCGAGCACCGGCGCTCTATCTGTACCAGGCTGGAGCCACTTATTTACCTGATGTCTGCAGAGTGCGTCCCGTCTTATGTTGTGGTCTTTAGACAGTGCGACATGGGGCACCCTCCATGTCTGCTGTCCTCCCCAGTGTGTGTATAAATGAGGTGCCAAGAGGTGTAAGGAGGAAGCAGAAGCCCGTGGTGATCGACGGATGGACAGCGGGGCTCGTTAACCTGCTCCCCTGGCATTTGCCATCCCTCTGCGCCCAAACTGCCATGCAGGCTAATTTAGGGTCTGTCCAGAGCTTCAAAGTGCAGCAAGGCCATCAAGGGGCAGAGTCAGGTCTAGGGGGTGGAGTGAATGAGGATGTGGAAGTGAGGAGAAGGGGGTGGGGTTTGGCAGTAGGCTGTCACACCCCTGTGATCGGCAGCTGGAGATGCCCATTCTGCCGTGTTTGTTTGGGCAGGAGAACCATATAAGCTGTGATGCAGGGAGGCAAAGTTTTGTGTAATTAATACATATATATTTTTTTAATTTTTAAAATTTTAAATCCATGAAATGTGCCCTGTATCCAGTGTGGTTTTCATAAGGATGTCGTGATATAGTTGTTTTCTCGTGTCTGCAGCAGTGACACATGGCAGATGGGGCGGGGGTTCTGTGTTACATCACATGCCACAGTGCTTGCATAATGTACGTACAGGCTCAGGTCCGTTAAGTTTCTTGGTGAAGTGGGACTGAGGAGTGGCTTGAGGACATTTTTAAAGCAGACGCCGGATAGGCAGTGCGGGAACAGAGGCTGAAAATAGGCCTAGTGGGTGATGGGTTCAGGGGGCATGCAATACTAGTAAAATGTCTAGTTGAGGTGTGACATGACCCACCAGAGGAAGAAGGAACAGAGAGCTGACTTTGAAGGAAGGCCTCAGTGATCCAGTGCACGGTGGGCTAGGCTTCCATGAGACTCCCTATGTACTGCGATGAGCTGTAATTTTAAGTCTTGCCGTGTTTCACTGATGCCCCCCCAACCATGAGTTTCAAGTAGCTTCTGTCAGATTCTTCAGCTGTCGTCATCGATGGTGCCTAGGGTCGACTTTGGAGAATTCGAACCTCCACTGCGTAGAATTATAAGGGAATTGGAACCAAGCAAACAGCATTTCTGAATCATCTCTAATACGTGAAAGTAAATGTCAGTGCCCGCAGTTTGATATTTTGGCATATCCTGTCATACTGACCATGGCCTTCAGATCCTGTTAAAATAACACACAGTGACATGACTATTCACTTGCATAATCTGTAGACTGTCTGACTCGACCATGTGTCCAAAGAGAACCTCACAGCCTTCCTTCAACATAACAAGCTTCCTCTTTTATCAACAGTGTGCAGCCTCTTTCCGACTAGCGCTTAATTAGGTACGTAAGGTATAATTATTGGTACTTTTACGCTTACCCCACGTTTAGCGCCCAGCATGTTGCAATGTCCGGTTAACTCACTGGGGCAATGCTACAGAGACTGCTGTTAGGCTCATGCTTGTCAACTAAAACCTTTGCAAATTTTTTCCACGAAGCATCATAGCACTGCTTTGGTATCAGTCATGGTAACAGACACTTGCATCTCCACATATAGAGGCGACCCGTGAAGTTGACAGGCAATGCCGAGCATAGACGGGTGGAATTCCCGTGGAGGGGAGGCAGTGTCCTGCTGGTCATGAGATCCTTCTTTGAGAAGCCCTGTTCAGCGCCCTGCTTGAGGAGCCATGGAGTAAATGGGTGGCAAGAAAACTTGCACAGCCAACTCCAGTCTGTTCGTCTTTCAAATGAGCCTTAAGATGGAAACTTATTGACCTGCGTTTGTTGACTTAAAGCTTAGCTTTCTTCTCTGCGCATGAGGTTGTGGGGTCCGAAGCATGGGGCGTGGTGGTCATCCTTTGTTCCCTTCTGCCCACCAAGTATCAATGGAGTGATGCTCCATTAGTAATTTGCCCTAGCCGTTGGCATAATTCCTGTGCAAACTCTCTCAAACCGGCTACTTTATCATCCCCCGGACAGACTGGCAAATTAGATTCTTGCTTTCTCACCACAACAGATGTGTGACGGGCATTCAGGTGTAAAATGGCTGCCCGCATGGGTGTGCTAACACATTGCTGGCGGATGTGGTGATAGCATACCTTTACCCAAAGCAGCCCGAGTCTCTTGGACGAAGCACAGAAGCACAAGATTACATTCCTTCCAGTTCCTGCCGCATTTATCAGAGGCAGTGATGCAGCCACTTAATATTCATGCATGACAGGTGTAGAGCCGGAAGTGCGACATGGTGTTAGAATAGGTGTTAGCAAATGTTTGATGCTTCTATGTCCTCTAGTTTGTTGTAATCATGTTTCATTTTTCTGGAGACATAGGTCCAAGCAAATGTCTAACATGGAAGTATTTCATAAGTCATAAAGTTATAACAAAAATGACTGTTTTGTGGGTTTTTCTTTGCAGTTTTTTGTACTCTCTATTGTACTATATAACATTGATATTCAACAACTGAGCAGCTCTGTGAACTGTCAGAGAGAGTCATTGCGGTCCCCTGCTCTCTCTCTCTCCCTCTCCCTCTCTCCCTCTCTCACTCTTTCTCACTGATGGCATCTTGGTGACTCTAGAGTCTTTGGAATCAGACCAAAGACTGCAGTTTCTTTTAATCATTTCGCAAAATGCAAATCAGTCTGATGAGCTAAAGGGAAGCAAGGAATGCAAAGTTACCCATGTCTATTTCCTTTCTCTTTTTCTTCTCATGGTACGTCACACCACACCAAGTGCAAATTTGTCATTCCCCCCTCATTAGATGTAAAGCAATTATCATAGACTCCATTATGGCCACGTCCATATTTTTTAATCATTTAATGATGAAATTGGCAGCTCAGACCTTCTATCCAAGCAGAGGTGTCTTACCTGAGCCCTAGCAGAACCAGCCCCTTGCACCTGATGAGTGACTTAAGATCTTTTTTTGAAATATTGTTATTTCAGTTTTTTTTCTTCTCTGAATCGGTGATGGCAGGCAGAGACGCGCTAGTTTGCAGCTAATCGCACTCAGGCCTTGCTGGTTCAGTCTGGGTGGGAAAAAAAAGGAAAGCAGAGCTGCCTCTGCAGTTCATCGCTCCTGCTGCCCTCCTGAATCTCCTGACCTGTCCTGAACAAGCATGAAGTAACATCCGGGCCCAACTTTAGCTATGTAATGAAGTTTGGCCAAACGGGGCAGTGACGGTTGTCTTGGGGCTGAGTGGAGGAGATAATGAGGATGTAGAAATGAGATATTTAGGACTATACGTGTAATAAGATATTTGGCCAGTCAGGTGTACAGCCCGTTAGTTTCATATGTAGGCAGAGAACCTCCATATAAAGAATAATTCGGGGATTGAGTTCTTTTACTCACATTTTACTCTTTTTATACTCCCATTTGCAGTTAAAAATCTACCTTCTTTGTATCCTCTGCATTTCATGCTCATGCTGTGATATAGCTGCTCACGTCTGCAGCAATGACACATGGCAGAGAGGCCTGTGATACGCGGGGGGTGGGGGCGCTGTGAGATAAGCAGTGCTGTTACATCACATGCCACACTGCTTGCATAACACGTACAGGCAGTTTTTTTTTTTGGTTTAAATCTTACTTTATGTGCAGTGAGACCGAGAAGAGGTTTCCGCAGGGATCGTAGGTATGGAAATAGGATTCGAGGGCAGAGGGTTCAAATCGCGGGCACTGGGCATCATAAGCGGGGGTGGAGGGGCACCCTGGCTAGGATTATAGGGTACAGGGCAGGGGCATGCTGGCTGGGATCATGGGGTACAGGGCGGGGGGCACCCTGGCTAAGATTACAGGGTACAGGGCAGGGGGCTCCCTGGTGGCGATCACAGTGTACAGGGTGGGGGGCACCCTGACTAGGATCTCGGGGCACAGGGTGGGGGGGCTCCTGGCTGAGATCATGGGGCACACACACACACACACACACACACTATGGGTTATTTAGAGAAGCCAATTTACATGTTTTTGACTGCAGCAGGAAACCAGAGTGGCTGGATGAAGCCCACGCAGAATGGAGAGAGCATACAGACCCCACATACCCGTAGATCAGGGCCAGGATTTGGATCCCACGCCTTTTGGGGGGAGGTGGGGGGGGGGGGCTGTGCCTTCATGCTAACAGTACCATGAACATCATACAAATACCTGCAGTAGCCTGTCAGGGCAGAGCCGCAGTCAGAGCTGCCCTGCACAATAATGCCTCTTCATAACAAATGACAGAGCCCCCCCTTGGCACACTGGGGGTTTTGGCCCATGCAGACTGACTGCTACTCTGATGTATTTAGTTTGGCCTTGGCTTTCTGACGTGTGTCCGCCTGACAGTATAAAAATCCAAGGAGCAGAGAGAAGCCCAACAAGAAGCTGACATGCCGCCTTCTTCCTCATCAGTCACCTGTGTGCCTCTCTGCCACAACCAATATTGTAAAGTAATTGAACTGAGTCTCGGGGAATAAGTTCTCTGATATATATATATATATATATATATATATATATATATATAATTTTTTTTAAGTCCTTTGAGCATTTTGTCACACCCAACCCTAGTTATTTGTACCAAGGGTTCTGGAAAGAGTTTGCTGTGGTTCGTCGGTGGGTCTGAAGCGCAGATGCCGTGTGGCGTGTTGGTCTCGTTATTGAGAGGGAGAAGACGTCACCGAGGGTCACGCTGACTATAGAAATACACAGCATCACCGCTTTAATAGATCAGGATTCCACACGGAACGCAGCTCTCTGTGCTCCAGCAGTGCAGCGAGAATTTTTAAGCCAATTAATGTCAGCGGCAGCAGTTTCTCTCTACTGCTGCAGGGACATGATTCATTCTTATTAGGCAGCAGCTCGGTGAGGAAGCTCGCTGTGCTTCGCCATAACCGGGTTAGTCCTCTGGAATGGGTCGAGCATCCTTTTTTTTTTTTTTTTTTTTTTAAATTTCTAATTGGAAAGCAGAGATTGGTTCGGAGATCTTCGACAATAATGCTCCCTGCTAAGCCGTGGCTGACCAGCTGCACATGAGGGACTGCAGGCTGCACATGAGTGCTGTCCCTCCCACAGCTGTCCCTCCAGCTTGCTACGTGCAGAAAGGAAGCTCATAACCTCCAGCACTCAGCAAACTTGCTGTCATGTCCACCTGCGTACCTGCCTTTGTTGCGTATGTTCATGAATAATACATAACACACAAGCTATTTCAAGCCATAACACTGTATATATACTTTTATATTAACATTTACTGTATGATGACATCTTATTTTGAATTCTTTGTGTTGTTTTAACATTTACTATTTCTTTGGTTTTGGCTAATAATTTCTTATTGTGCTTCTGGCAACCTATTAACATCTTATTTTTCTCAGAATGTATATAATTTGCCATTATATTTCGTATTATTACTAAGTCTGTATTTTGGCTCTGCGAAAACAGGTTCATTTCTTTCTCATTTTGGTTATGGCTCATATCCTGAGATGTGCCAGTTCTACAGGCTTTTATATAAATATGGTTTAGACTTATTGCCTGCAAATCACGTTACTTAGGAAATTGTTGCACACAAATCAAATTGAGTTTTTATTCTTTAGTTTTTAGCCTTCATATAACTGTTTGACCACCCTCAGCCGAATCAGTCCATCTTATGGAATCGAAGAAGAACTCATAGAAATTTTATGAGATGTCTTGGTCCCACCTCCTCTCGTTGCTTGTACCCACCTCCTTTAAAATCTGATCGACTACCTCTATGAACCAGTCATTTTTCATTCTGCCCTCAGAGCATTTTGCAGGTAAAACTCCCTAAGAACATGTTTGCTGTGACCCTTGATACAAACCTCGAAATTTTTATCGCTGCATTGTCTATCTGCGCTTTGCTTTGAGACTTGTGTTGGGTGCATTCCCCAGGCCCCCATGTGCCTGTGCTTGGATGGATGGATGGATGGATGGATGATACTTTATTGATCCCGAGGGAAATGTATCATTAACTCAACATTTCCTGGCCCTTTATGTCATCCAAGGCTGTGCCGTGTGTGTGCCCGCTGTTGTTAATAGCACCAGTGTTCTTGGGGAAACCCCCCCAGTACTGCACTTTTTTCCCCACTCTCAGAAGGTGCCAAGCTCTTTGTCACTGCTATACAGTACCACTCCTGTTTGACACCTGTTACAGGTTTCCTCTCGCTTGTAGCAATTTCTAGAAGAGAAAAGATATTGAGATGGGCCACAGAGATTGACGGTGACCTAAGTAATTGACACAGGACAGATACAGAATTCAGTTACAAGCTACACATTTTGGTAGGCTATCATTCTGCCCTTTATCCAGCACAGTGCTCTGCACCAGTGACACATCTTAAGACAGCTGGTTGAAAAAGATCATTCTAAAGGCGTATTTTAAATGAAGGGTGGGCAGGTTTTCACTGCAGTCATTATGGACTTAGCGAAGTGGAGTAAATGGAAGCCTGCAAACACGCTGCATGGAATGAGCGATTTTTAGCATGTCGCTAACAGCAACGTGAAAGCCCCTATATTTTATGAGGGGTTTTTGACTCCCGGCCCTTGATTGCCAGGGTTGAATATTAACATTAAGCTCTAAAATGTCTAAATAATGGGCGGGGAATTCCAAAGAGTGCGAGAGGACTGGTCCCTCTCATCTGCTCTTCAGAGTAAGAAACCAGCTGAACAAATGCACCACCGGCTTTTCTAAGCAGACTGTATGCACGCTATTTTTAGCCACCATGCCCTAGATGGTCAGATCCATGTAGCCCAAAACCTCTGGGATACATTCAACTTCTTGCCATTTCAGCATTTTAGAATTAACCTCACTCAGTTATTTATAGCCATAGGAATGATAACGAAGGATAACAATAATGATGATTGTTATCCAGTAAATTCTTAGAAAATAATCAAATATACATCCTGTGCAATAGATTCCAGTTAGAACCTGCCAAAGATCTAATAGCAAATCGACCATATCCCCCTCATCCAGTTCTATGCCCGAATTCTTGGCCTCACATGCCAGTATAACAGGAGTTTTCGACCCAAAGACCACTGAAGGGTGAACGTAGCTGTTGTGCTGGGTGAGCCTTCAGCCATGGAGGGACTTCATGCACTGCCTGCATGAATGAGAGCTTTTGCTTCTGCTCCCTGTGAAGTAGATGGTGGGGGCGACAGATGAAGAAGCTTAGCAACAGAGTCACTTTGACTCAACAGGCGTGAATAATGATGAACAGCGATTAAAGATTCCACCCGCTAACAGGCGGCCTCTGCATTTTTAACACTGTTTTTTATCAACAGAACTTTTGGAGTGATGAATAAAAATAAAAAAAGGTAGAGAGGAATTTCCACTGTATGTATTTTTACTGGGGGAGGGTATTTTAATTTGTTCTAACAGCCTTTTAATTTTTTTAATTTTTGAAAATGGTCTTTGTAACCCTGTCACTTTCATGCACTGTTGATCAGGGTGTCAATTTTACAACCTTGAGTATGCTAAAAGAAATCGCGGAACCCAGATGTTCCCCTGTGGAACCCGTTAGTCCCTTTCTATAGATATTCTCTCCCCATTGGTATGTGCCTTCCCTATTGAAAACCATGTGCTATGCTGTCAAGACATCCCACACACAGAGGAGGGGAGGCAGAAATTTGTCACCACTTAATTACAGCTCTCCGCTTCCTCAGAAATCTCTCTCGAGTCTAGGTGCACATGCCTTATTCCCGATATTAGACGCACTCCCCCAACGATCGAAAAAGGAACCCAAAGTGAAAACATTTAAAAAAAAAAAAAAAAAAATGACATTATAAGGGGCAAGTTTTGAATAGCGTGAAGATTTATCTGGATGTGTGCGCATATGTGTGTCGGATTACATGTTCTTTTTTAAAACATGGATGCCAGTGGATGAGAAAAAGAAGACTTCTTCGGGTGGGGTGGCGGGGGGGGGGAACAAATGTAGGTCAGGAGGAGGTGGCGGTGGCTGTT
>JAODJX010000109.1:23701570-23713863 GCA_026776945.1 Isichthys henryi
CCCCCCACCCGACCTCTTCCAGAAGCCATTAGCAACTGCTGATTGAGCCAGGCTGTTTGAATATTTGAAATCTGTTTTAGAGACGTCGCTGAAACAAGACATTGGTAATCTATTAGGTAATATGAAATATAAAAGCTTCAGGGGACCTGAATTTCCCTGGCGATGCAGAAAAGTCACACTGTAACATCTTTCCACATCTGTTATGTTATTCGATGAAGCCCCAGGTTACACAGTCCAGGCCAGTGCTAAGCAGCTCTGGACAAGACAGAGCGTTCCACTAGAAAAGAGGAGAGGGGACAGAGGGACACTCAGCTTGCACCTTATTCTCTGTTGCCTCGGTGATCTACAATACTGTGTAATGACTGACAATTTGTAGTGCATAGTTCCACACCTTGCTCACGTGAGCTTACAGTTCCAAGGAATCTTTTTCCTGCCTCCAAAAGGGAATTAGACATATTAAATTTTCAACCCATATTGTCCCGTTTTAATTTACCCAGTTCTTCAAACTAAATCAATGTTTTTCACGCACCCTGAACTGAAATTATATAGATTCCATGGAGGACAAAGGCTCTTGACATGTGAGATGTTTGATAATTTTTTTTTATATACGTCTCAAATGTGGCATCAGTGTAGCTTTGTCTTTTATTTAAACTATGGCTTGATTCCCCACCCAGCTCACTGTCTCTTCGGTTACCCCTTATTCTTGCTTAGATTTCTTTAGTCGTGATTTTTGCCATGGGATTGTAAATATGTCCCTGCAGTCTTACATGTACAGAGACGTTTTAAGCTTTATCCCATTCTGCTTAAATATAAAACCATCAGGAATTCTGAGTTTGTTCATAATAGCCCGGCATTGCCTGAGGAGCACGATGTTGAATTATAGATGTTTTGCTGAATTTAGCATATTTCATTATGTTCATATATATTCATGTTTCTCAGTACATTCATATTTTTAACTCGTATTCATGGGATCTCAGTAAATCATAAGGTGCAGAAAATGCCTCGTATTCTGTATTTTACTGTGAGTGTGGATATGTGGATACCTGCATAACACACATATGGGCGTTAATTTAACTATAAATTCACGTTACGAAATGTAGTCACACTGGGAGCTGAGGTGTTTACATGTGAGGAGCGCAGATATGGATTGTCCTGCTCACATCTCCTTAGGTCACTCTCTTTTGTCATATTTTATTCCTTAAGTTCCAGTCAGTGAGCTCAGGGTCACCTCGCCCTGATTAACTGAGGCCACTACTCAGTATGATAATACTGAAGTTAATTTTCTTCCCCGAGAATTTCGAAATAAATGAACTTTTAATCAATCCTAGCCATACATTAATCCAGCAGACTCAAACTTGCTTTACTGATCAAACTTACGGCATGTTTCTTTGTGGTAAAATGTTTAATAAGAGAATAATATATACATTTTTACTAATTCGCTGTCCTGCTGCAGTGCCTCTTTTTCGTTAAATCTCAAGCTCTTCTTTTCATCATCACAGAAAGATCTGCCTCCACTGCAAGTGCCCCAGGGAGGGACATGTCGCGCCTGTGATGCCCCTGGAGATGGAGAAGACTGTCAACAAGTTAATGTTTGACTTTCAGAGGAACTCCACTTCCGATGACGATTCTGGATGTGCCCAGGAGGACTACATCTGGGCTCCCCCAGGTCTCAAACTTGAGCAGGTACTCCTGTATTTACTCCTATCATCTATAAAAAACTGTTATATCAAATGTAACACTTTTTAACTGCCACATTAATACCACCATTTATAGAAGAATATATAGAATGTTAGTAAACCTAATATTTTGAGGTATGATGAAACTACAGAAGACAAATATACGAGAAACAAACATTCGGTGGAGGATCCTTTTCAGCAGTATCGTCTTGAGTGAAGGCCAGATAAAATTCATTCGACACTGGCAAACAGCAGATGTTTCGATTTTAACGGTTGTTACAAAACCTATCTGCTGAAATGAAAATGGAAATCTTCCAGTTATCGATTTCTGGAAAGCATTTCATTTACCGCTGTGAGTTTTCTGCAAGGTTAGGAAGCTGTTTGTTGGGTATGACATCCATGCTGCCTTTATGACAAATCCAGCAAAACAAAATAAGGTTTCCTAAGGGGAACTGGAGAAGTGGCTCTATTCACCATTAATATTATGTGACCACCAGGCTTGTTGTCATTAATATGTGATTTAAACGCCTCTTTTGGCGGCGTGACATGGCTCAGTCGCCGCAGACGACTCCAAATGGCGGAAACGCCTGTTTGTCTTAAAAACGGTGGCAGATATATGTCGCCAAAATGCGAACTGGAGGAAAAAAATCCTTCTAGGTGAAGGCAATGGCAATGCATAAAATGCAGCACTGCGTGTCAGCGGCTGCCACATTCTGAGATGCAGTGAATAGCAGTGCGAGGCTGAGACATTCCACTGACACATGCTTTTGTGCTGCCTTTGAAGCAAGTCTAAAATTATGGAAATTATTTATTGTCATTGTCATCGCGTTATTGTTGGCGCGTGTGCTTTATGAATATGTTTGCCGTGGCATCGGAGGATTTCCAGTGAATAAAAATGCCAGCGACTGCGGCTAAGGTGCCCGGAAGACCTATGAGTCAGTGAGCACTGTGCCCCCCCCCCCCCACTGCCTGCCTTTTCCTTAATTGCAATGAAATTTGTAGAAAAGTGTGCCTGCTTTCAAAATGGAAGTCTACCCAATCACATTTTTTGTGCCATGGTTTCCTATTTTATTACGCAATGCAGACTGTGATGAGCATTCTCTAATAGGTTTTAGAAATGTGAATTTTAATGCAATGGAAATGAAGCCGGGTTTCTGGATCCTTACAGTGCCCGTTTCCTGCATGATCGACTTGAGCTTTCTGAAGCTCTTTATCGATATACTGTGCAGAGCTAAACTAGAACCTATTTCTTAGGAGTGTTTGGCTCTAAGTGAAACACGCTCTTGTAGTCATTCGGCTGTGTAGCGGCTAAGCCATTGGTGCAGTGTGCAGCTTTCAAACCCCGGGATAGCGGATTTAAGTGCCTCCTGGCTGGCTATTGCACACGAACGACATTGTTTGTAAGCAGCCTTCTGTAATATTCAGCCGCTATAACATAAGGTACAAATGTACCAGCAGAATTCTGTAGCACACATGGTATATGTGTGCAAACAATAGGAAACCCGCTGCTTAGCGGCCAGTCTGCTTTACACATATAAAAATATAAAAACACAAAATGGTGTACTGGCCTTCTTGCATAATACAGTCTCCAATAATAACATTTCATTATGTTCTTTATGAAGGTCATTGTTTTTCCTTTGGTTTTTCGGCATTCTGATATCCCCTAGGTTTTGAGTTCCTGAAACCTTGGTTTACGCTGAGAGAATGTAAATTTCATCAGAAATCTGAATGTGCATAATGATCCCCAGAATCCGAATCGTCATGTTTGGAAATAAATAGGGAGTGTTACTGCTAGCCAGGGTTGGATTTAATTAAGTGTCAGAGAACTGTCAGTCATTCTGAGTTGGGTGTTCTGAGGTCTGCTTGAAATATAGTCTTTAAATTGGTCTTAAATACAATCTCAGATTCCACACAGCATCGGCGTGTTCTGCAGCCCCTGACCTTAAAAACTAACACGGTCTCAAGACAGAAGAAGATGAACGGTCCAAGTCATTGGGTGACTGACTGAGGCAGCCTTCATAACAGCAGCAGGGCCATCATGCTGATGAAGCCTCCAACTTGAATGGCAGACTGTTATTGTGCTTAAGCTGAAGCGCCACCCGGAGGCCAATGTCAGCTCCTGCTCCCCCATAGGTTCACCAGTATTACAGTTCACTTCCCGAGGATAAGGTGCCGTTTGTGAACAGTCCGGGCGAGAAGCACCGAATCAAGCAGCTCCTACACCAGCTCCCGCCCCATGACAGTGAGGTGAGTGAGCTGGCGCTTGGGTGCCAATCGCCACTGATGGTGGGGGCACAGACGGGTGGCTATGCATCGCTCTGCTGGCCCTTGCAGATCCAGTACTGCAACACCCTGGACAGCGAGGAGAAAAGGGAGCTGAAGATGTTCAGTGACCAGCGCAAACGGGAGAACCTGGGCAGGGGGAGCGTGCGGATGCTCCCTGCGACCATGACCGGGGCTGTCTGTGAGCAGGTACTTGCCAGGGTTTCCTCCATGGCCGACACAGTCCCTCCGCACCTTTCCGGTTTGAATAGAAAGACAAATCACTTAAGACCTATCTTCTTACACTACCAGTCAAAAGTTTTCACACACCACAGGTTTTCCATTTATTTCATAAACTGCAGATTCTTTATTCTTAAGCACTGGAATGTTCAGTGAACAACTATAAATGAAAGTATAAGTCAAATAAAACAAGTTTCCTTCGTGACATGGAGAGAGTATGTAACAGTGCATGTCTGGCATCCTATTACCTGGTTGTGTGGTGATGGCATATGGAAATTCTAGTCTGTCCTTTAACTTTAAATGCACTAGTTAACTGTTTCATCCCATGAAGCAGAGCAGTATTTAATGTTCCCTGCATACCTTGTATTTTCAGTGCTGTTATAACTGCTAGAGGAGGTTACTTTAGTGAATCATAGATATGACATTTTCTTACTAATAAAGGTACTCAAATGGTGAACATAATGTAAATTTATTTTTTAGTAAAGAATATTGAGTGTGTTTTTAGTAAAATGTTAACATGCAAATGTAAAAATTCTCAGTGTGTGCAAAAACGTTTAACTTATACAGTAGTACATAAACCCCTTTCATTTATTTCAAAAGTGCTACAGTTTCCACTTGCATTCATTCTGTATCCTTCAGAGTGCCCTAATTTCCCCTATTGACGTTCATCCTTCAAATTCTCTGTTGATATAGTAAAATCATTAAGGGGTAAGATAAGCACATGGTTGTCACATATCCCTTCCTCGTTTATGCTTTGATATTCTTCCCTCTTTCATTCTTTGTCTTCCTTTCCCCCACCCGTGGTCCTTCTCCTCATCCTTTTCTCTCTTCTGTCTTTCCCCGTATCCCTCCATCAGTGCGGTAGACAGATAAATGGTGGCGACATCGCCGTATTCGTGTCCAGGTCGGGCCACAACATGTGCTGGCATCCCCACTGCTTCGTGTGCGGCATGTGCTCCGAGCTCCTGGTGGATCTCATCTACTTCTACCAGGACGGGAAGATCTTCTGCGGGCGGCACCATGCCGAGCAGCTCAAGCCCCGCTGCTCAGCCTGTGACGAGGTCAGCAGACCTCCCCCCACCCTGACAGACAGACAGACACACACACACACACAAACACACACACTGCCCCCATGCACCTCCCTCGGTCAGTCTCCTTAGGCTTACATTCATCTTACATCCGTGCTGCCCGTTGCTTGACGTTCAAGCATTTTGAAACCAGTACCCATAGATATTCTTACTTTACTTAGCAGGGAGCTATGACTAGAATGGCAAAATGTTTTTGTCATTTTTTTCTGAGCTGATTAACTTTCCATATCTTAGCTAACAGGCCTTATACCGTCCAGCCAAATCACCCTTAAAAGCAGAACGGCCACTTTGTCATTAATCAGGCAGAGACCCTCTCGCTGCTGCTCACGTTTCTCTACTGAGGGACGCCACTCTGCCTTTTCCCCGCAGATCATCTTTGCCGACGAGTGCACGGAGGCAGAGGGGCGCCACTGGCACATGAAGCACTTCTGCTGCTTTGAGTGCGAAACGATGCTGGGGGGGCAGCGCTACATCATGAAGGAGGGCAGGCCGTACTGCTGCGCCTGCTTCGAGTCGCTCTACGCCGAGTACTGCGACGCCTGCGGCGAGCACATCGGTAACGGCCTCTTGATCTTTTCACATCCTCGAATTAGACTAAATTAGAGGAGAGAGTCAGAGAAAAGGAGCGTAATCAGTGCGCTGATTGGCATTTTTTTCCTTAGCGCTCAGGTAGCATTTTGTCTGCTATTTGTGTGCTGATTCGGTCCCTGTCTGCCTTTCCCATCATTTAACCACATTTTTTTTTGCAGGTGTTGACCAGGGCCAGATGACGTACGATGGGCAGCACTGGCACGCCACCGAGTCCTGCTTCTGCTGCGCCCGCTGCAAGAAGTCCCTTCTGGGCCGGCCCTTCCTGCCCAAGCAGGGTCAGATCTTTTGCTCACGCTCTTGCAGCATGGACCAGGACCCCGAAGACTCGGACTCTTCAGACTCTGCCTTCCAGAGCGCACGCTCCCGTGAATCCCGCCGTAGCGCCAAGGTGAGCAGGAACGGAGAGAGGCGGGGGGCCCAGCGCGAGGCCCAGCGAGAGGCCCAGCGGGAAGCTCAGCGGGAGGCCCAGCGGGAAGCTGCATCCCGCCCGTATTCCGCCGGACTGGACCCACTCTCCCGCAGGATGGACCTGCTGAATCTCTCCAGCCAGGCACCTGGGCTGACTCGTGACCAGCGTGTATGGAGAAGCCAGGGTGAGCTGAACACAAATGAGGCTCCCGCTGAGAACCTCGCAGCCAGCCCCCTGCAGATCATTGGCCAGTGCAATCCAAAGGCGCCCTTTAATCCGGCCCAGAACCAGGGAAGCTCCGTCCACAGCCAGGCAAACCCTTCGGGAAACCCCTCCCTGGGAAAACAAGCAAACCCATGGGCGAAAGACCAGCTTAACGTGAAGCGGCCCCCCATGTCTGCCCTAAAGGGACGCTCCTTCAACGAAGACTGGATCCACCGCAGCCGAGACGAGTTCTTCCCGCCAAAACTGAAAGCGCAGATGAGCTTCAACGAGGCCTCCAGCAGCGGGTTCTCAGAGAACAGACCCGCTGGTCTTTACGGGTTCCACAGGGAGGTAGAACCCCAGCTGGGCAGGACCAGGAACCCCATCAGTGGCCTCAGTTTTAGTAAGCAGCTCACCCCGTTAGCACAAACGCCAAGGAGCTCAGTAGAATCGTTAGCGCTATCCAACGCTACAGGTATATACTGCATTTGTTAGTAGGATTCTGAAATGTTTCTGAAACCAATGCTAATTTAAAATTGTATACTTTACATTCATCCTCCTGTTTTTTATTCTTAATTGTCTTTCTCCAGTTATCATACTCCTTTGGCTTACTTAACAGCATGATAAGCAACAATGTCCCATTCAGGTCAACTCTTAGCGGTAACATAGAATATATATATAAGAAAGTGACATCCATGCTGAGTTATATACAAGTTTGCCAGTTAACTTTACTCTCTCTGCACAGGTCCTTCGGCCGATGGTGACAAGTTCAGGCAGGAGCATCTGTCCAGGTTCTCCATGCCAGACTTGAGCAAAGACTCTGGCATGAACATGTCCGAGAAGAGCAACATGGGCACGCTGAACTCCTCGTTGCAGCTGCAGAGCTCGGAGTCGCTGCAGAGCCTGACGTCTGTGCACCCGTTCCCCAGTGTGGCTCTGCCGGTCAGGCTGCAGTACCCGCCTCAGTATTACAAATCGCCCCAGAGCTTCCCGTTCGGGGACGATGGCCATGCCAGTGGCTACGGCGCCCAGCGCACGCCCAGCAGCCGGAGGCGCGCCCGCACCCCCGAGGCCCCCCCCCCCAGGCGGCGGCCCCGCCGCCATACGCGCCGCTCCCGCCTCTCGTGCTCCGACAATGCCCTACACCTGGTGAGTGAGCGACAAACCCCCACCCACGGCCCGCTGCCACAGCAGCATCTGCGTGACGATTACGGCCACTTCCCGCAAGCCAGGCCCAACAGGGGCCTCTTCGGGGCTAACTTGTATCGACCGGAACCCTGCCGGCCGTGTCCGCGGACGACCTCTGACCTCAACCTGCAGAACCCCATGGACCGGTACCCGGGGCAGCACTTTGACGGATATGGCGATGGGGAGGAGTGGTGTTCCACCTGCTCCTCATCCTCACAGTCAGATGACGAGGGCTACTTCCTGGGTGAGCCTATCCCCCGGGCCGTGGGGCTGCGCTACATGACTGGGGAGGAGCTCAGGCACCACCAGTATGGCTCCCCAGGGCTGGGTGGCCGGGGGCAGCTGCACACCCGCAAACACCGCAAGACTAAAAACTGCATCATCTCATAGCACGGGAGAAGACAACGGAACCTTCTCCAGCCCCCTCATCTCACATCACACTGTCTTTGCTCTCAGATGGTTTCTATTGACTTACTCTCTATGCTCTGATTTTGACAAGTGACGCCACAGCCTGTAAATGCCTATCGTGTCCTAAGGTTTATGAGTGGGTGACAAACGTCCGGTGTAATATGCCCATTAGCAGCACACAGGCTTTCGCATGTGTACCAAGAACTGTGTCAGGTTCGTATATTGACTATCACACTTCTTAAAATGAAACCACTGGCTGTGAGCCAGAGACCTCCAGAAGAGGAGTGAGGGAGGGAAGGAAGGAAGGAAAGAGAAAGAAAGAAAGAAAGAAAATGTAACCATCATTAAATTAACGCCTGAGTGTCACCTGAAAGACCTCTAGATCAGCATCTTGGTGATGGACCATTGAGAAGTTCCCCCAAACCAAATTCTGGGCAGTGCCCAGCTGTGTACCAGTGTGCTGGTCACAGTGCTGGGGAAGATTTTTACATTTAGCTTGTCTGTGCGGCCCGCCAGCCTCTGTGGAGACAAAAAAAAAAAAAAAAAAAAAAAAAAAAAAAAAAAAAAAAAACATATCAATTTAATGCCAACCAAAAAACATGTTGAAAAAAAAAACATATTTAACATGTGCGCTGGTGTTTTATCAGAGTGTGCAAAAGCAAATTGTCCAGGCACAGTATAGTTCAGTATAGTCCTGCTTCTTATGCAATGGTCTTGGTTTTGGCTTTACAGTCTCATTGAGTTTTATAAACTATATATATATACATATATATATATATATATATTTGCTAATTTAAAAGGGGTCTTACTGTAAATAGAAAAAGTCTGCCATATTTTTTATATTTTATATTTACATAATTTAATGTATTACATAATAGAGATAGGTGTGCATGCAGTTTTATTGGTTGATATTGTTGTGTATTGGAATTGAGGAGTATTTAAATGAACCTTGTTTTGTGGCCTCCTTGACTGGAACACCGCCGAGATTAACTCACAGGTGGGTCTCTTTCAAACAAATGCAGTGCATAACTGTAAGTCCTCTGTATTCTGTTTACTTCTGCGGCAGGTGTCTGTTCCACATTGTGACAGTTAAAATGGGCTCTCTGTGGCAAAGGATCTTCATCTGCTTCTCTAATAAAGGCATAAGCACAACATGCGTTGCTTTCGATGATGCCACTCAGCCCATTTGTCATGTTTTTATTGGTTTATTTGTCAAGGCCAGTGGGTGACGCCCTGGCATCTCGCACCAGAAGTAGAACAGCAAAGGTCATCCTTACAGCACCACCCACTGTTGGAGCTGAATGAAGAATGTACAGCATAAACCAAAATAAAAAAAGGCATTTTGTGGCTTTTGTTTATGTGTCATTAGAGACCTTTCATGACACTCTTACATGACTTACTCATTAAAATGCTTTTATGCTCCTATTACACATACATAGGTGACTTACGCAATGCAGGATATGTATTTCCAAAATGTCAGGCCACATAAAATTTAATTTGAACTGAGACAGGAAACAAGGCCTTCTGGCAAAACAAGATGTTTTAATAATACCAGTATTGAACAGACATTCCCAATTCTTTAGTCAGAGATGCCCAAATGAGCAGTTTGAAAGGATAGATTTAAAGGTATGGCAGGAGATCCATCCACACCTTTGGTGCAATATATACTTCTTGTGGCTGTTTTTGTTGAACAGAGACCCACCGAGTAACCTTCACATTAAAGTATTTTAAAACTTTCTATTGATTGTTTGACATCCATCCATCTAAAAAGACAAGGACCAGATAGCATTTTCACATTGATAGAAAATCCTTGAGGAGTGTCATAAAAATACATTCCTCCCCATTTACCAGGTTAAGGTTTGCACAACAATCCCTGAAAAGTGAAACAAGATCGTTTCTACATGGAAATGTACATTTCAGAGAGTACACAGGAGTGCCTATTCAAACATGGTGAGGCGGTTAAAAATAACAGTACAGGAAATTCAGTTGCCCCGATCGTCTATGTCCTTTACATAACACGTAACACATACCACATACAATACTAAAGGGATATGTTTTCAATGAAATGTTAGTAGGTAAATAACCTTTTCCTTTGCTATTATCCTGATCATCCATTTTACCGAAAAAAATATGAATGATGCTTATTTTGACAAGTCTGATCTGTAACGTGGTCTTGCTGGAGGTACAAGCAAAGGCTTTTCCAGCCCGCCTGCAGCAAAAAGACATCTGTCTAGTTGCATCGGGTTTCCTACAGATCATCCAACCTGGAAGATATCCAGATGAGTCATATTTGGGTCACTCTTCTGGCTTGTGCTTGACATGCTATCTAATCTGAGGCAATTTCTGGATAAGACATGTTAATACTTCATGAATGACTTATCATCCTGAGAAAGCGTAGCAAGGAAGCTGGGAGAGTCCACACACTTTTCGGAATTTTGTGGTATGGCCCTTTTTACTTAGATCTTACACAAAAAGTCCCCTTGTGAAGGACCTTTGTGTGTGCATGTCATTCCTAAGTATTCTTTTGAAGTCCAACCTAAGAAGACCATGCGACTGGAGAAATATGATATTCCTAGCTTTAAGATTGCATGTGCATGGTACACTAAACACTAAAACTCTTTAATTTGGTTTGAAAATAAACATTAAAACCTGCAGGTGAACATTAACCTTTAGACATGGGAAATGAAGTTTGGCAATTCCATGGAACGTGAAGGTGTCAGTGAGGGATGAATCTTCATTAGCATGTACATTAAAATACTGGCTACGTACTGGTCTTGGGGTAGAACATTAAAATCTCTCTTAGCCAGTGTTTGTTGTGTTTTTTTCAATCCACATATGGGTCTCACATATAAATACACAAACACGACATGACTGTCTCCATTGCTGAGAGGGATAGTGCAGAAAAGGGAAAATCGGCCAATGATCTCTGAAAGATCCATCACATGTCTGCTCTTACATGTACATTGTGGAGGCTTGCATAATCTTCAGGTATCCATGACAACAAAATGCAAACTCTGTATGAATCAAATAGATCTAAATGTCAACACAAGGTTAAATACACTTTTATTTATAATCAGGTGGCAAGAAGAAATGTATCCCTGTTTAAATATATATATAAAAAAGAAACATTGTTTCATCTGGGCTGTTTTTTGTGCGAGATTTAACGGATGAATACAATTTAGGTTTAAGCTACATTACTGACAGCAGTGTCAGGCATCCAGACAGACAAAAACAGACCCATTAGCCAATGAGATAAAATCTAACTGTTCGTATGAGATCAAGGGTCATGGATGCACCAAGTCGTACTCATGAATAAACTGTTGCATGGCTGTCGCACACCGCAGGCCGATCTCCTGCAGATTCTCCCGCAACGATGCCTGAATAGGGTGCTCAAGAGATGGATCTTTGGCGATCAGCATCTTCACCACAAGCCCGAATGTGTCACAGTCCTGCTTGTAGACCTGTTCATCAAAATAGAGTTTAAGAGAGAGAATGTTAGAGCAAACGGTGGAAGGTCTAAATTGCTGGAAATGGCACAGGAACTGATGAGCTTCAGCAACCAGCGTGCAGCCTCGTGTCCACTAAACTGCTAATATATAAAGTGCGTTGCAGCCGTTGTGAACAGGTTTTGCACACTGGCAGTTCACGTGTTCTCCTGTGTGTCTGCCGGCATTGATGGAGCAGACACCCACCTCCTCGATCTCATGCCTCTTCTGCTGGATGGCCCGACTTCGCATGGCTGCCCTTGTAACAGACGCTGGGATGTTCTGCTCTTTGGCGTCCTTACTGTCTTGTGAGTCCTGAGTCAGGCAGCAAAACTGGACATGAGAAATGCTCAGGAAGAGAGACCAAAATCTGATGGCCATGCAAGCCTGTATTAAACAGGAACTCTTTAATCATTTTGCTACATAGTGCTCAGCCATGAGTAATCAATATAGCTAAATGGCAGATTTAAAATGCATGTAATGGACCCTTATAGCTCTAATAGGGAATAATAGAATCGTAAATTGATGTGCCATGTTCCCTGCCCTTTCTGGGACAGGTCTCTGGCTAACTGCCACCTTGCACTGCATAAATGGTTATGGATGGATCTATGGATGGATAAATGGAGAGATAATCAATCCAATATTCAGCTACAAATGAAAAATTGTAGGGGCGGCATGGTGGTGCAGTGGTTAGCACTGTTGCCTCACACCTCTGGGACCCGGGTTCGAATCTCTGCCTGGG
>JAODJX010000109.1:23715355-23735777 GCA_026776945.1 Isichthys henryi
ACCCCCCCCCCCCCCCCCCGCTCACAGCCAGTCCATGTTTTTGATTGAGTCTGATGTCTGTACAGCCAAGCCAGGCAATCACAGAGGATACAATCAGCTGTATAGGTGGTAGAACAGTAAACGGTATTGACTGGCAGAGTGACCCAACAATGCAAATTACAGCCTGGCCATGAAAAATGCCCCAATTGTTCTCCTTTGCCCAAATGCACGAGGGTTCATGGGAAGATGCAAACACTGTCTGCATGCGCTTAGAAGCCCCTGATTTGCATCTATATCTCTTTCCTCACTTGTGCTGGATAATTACCAGAAAGACAAGGTTCTGATAATAAGAGGCTGAAATGTGGGTTTTCTATAGGCCTGCCAGATAGTGACAGGGTGAGGAGTTCTGAGATGCAGAGGGACTTCTAAACAGATATGCTGCTACTTCGACTCAGCAGCAATTAGCTGGAATGACTGGGGCATCTCAGAAGAATGCAGCCTGGCTGAACTACATTATAGCTATTCAGAGTACGGCCTACTGGGCAGAGGCCCTGGCTGAGACACAGAGAAGATGGAAGGGATTATATATACAAAAGAGTCTTCTCTTGGAGGGATGTTTGATGGGTGGGATCTTACTGTGACCTCAGTAAAAGCCTCATCAGCAGAAGCTGTGTGAAGATTATTATGATGTCATTATTATTATGCTGATTATTGTTCTTGGTTGTTGTTATTATTATTATTATTAGCAGTAGCAGCACCACATTTCTTCAAATAGCAACTGGAATTGAGTTAAAAGCTGGGTCTCTGATGACGGTTGGGGGGTGTGGTCAACAGGACCAAATAATGGCTGGATCCCACATACTGTACAGGCCGGGGACAAAAAAACACAAACATGAGGCTGGATAAACTCTTGGGGGCTCATTTATAAAGGCTCTGTACGGATGAAATACACGAGAAACATTCACATGCATATTCATAGTAGAAAATTTTTGGATTTATAAAGAAAGAACATAAATAGAACGTAGCTGAAGTGGTCATGTGAACATTTTGGAGAAAAACAGAAAAAAGCGACATCTAGAGTTCAGATAGAAATATACACGTAACATCCTTAGGCAAGCTTTTCAGTTTTTCAGACTTTGCTTGCAACTAAATCTGATAGCTGTTAGATATTTGACAGCGCTGCAAAAAAGAAATATCTATTAATGTTAAAATTTGTAGAAACTCATGAAATGTTTTGTGTTATCACACCTTGGCGTATGTACAGTAAACTCCAGTACACATATGGTCATATTTCACACAAGTTAAACTGATCGTATGTATGATTTACATGACACTTATGGAAAGCTGACTTTTATGAATATACTTAGGAAGCAATTACTTATATCCTTAGCCAGCTCTTAAATTTTTGATGCCCTTGCAATACTGTAATCTACCATTATAGAGTTTAAGAGAATAGTTACAAATAAATGTACTCAGTTTGTTTAATAGGGTTCAAACTGACACTTTGTATTTGTATTAACAGAGAACTGCTAAAAAGAGAACAGAGGGAATTAAAAATGAAGGCCTGCCCATAGTAGAAGCCTGCCTCAAGCAAAAGCTAATGCAGGCCTGCATAAAACAAATACCTGTTCCTTCTGCAGCTTAGGTAAGTAAAGACCTGCCTCTAACTCAGGCCTGCCTCAAACAAAGTCCTGTTACATTTGCAGCTTTGGATAAATAAAAGCCTGCCTCTAATGCAAGCCTGCCTCAAATAAAGGCCTGTCACTTCTGCGGCTTAGGTAAACAAAGGCCCTGGCAACCATTTCAGGAAATATGACATTTTTACAACAACAAACCTACTCCTCACAAGGAAAGACCCCCACCTCTTAAATCCTACTGAGAGTTCACAAAATTAAATGGCAGTTTTAGACTGCAAGATATATGGATGGCCGCTTCTTAATAGGAGACTTACGTTTCTGGTCCTTCGACATTCCTTTACAGTCCATCCCACTATTATTCACACGGGCAGACTGGGAAGTAAACGAGCGGAAGCCTGCAGTTCCTCTGAAAGGCTGGTGATAAGTCCTCACACCTGCCATAGGATGATGCCTCTGGAACCGAAAGCTGAACCCAGGTCTCCAAAAAAAATGCTCATCCTTCATGAACCTTAAAAAGGAAAAACACAAACACCAAAGTGACGACACTCAGAATATTATTTTGGTAGTACACAAGTTCCGGTATATTTACCGTGATCTGAAAAATCTTCCGCCATATCTTGGTCTAAATGGTGCTGCATGGAAGCCATCTTCATTTTTTCTGAAAGGCGTCTTATCTTTCTACATGATTGAAAATTACATAAAAACAACTTTTGACATCACTACTAATTCCTTTTATTACACAGTCAGAGCTGGCTTTACCTTTTCAGGATCCCTAAGCAAAACTTTACTTGGGAGGCCTCTCTATCAAGAAAAAGGAAGATAATTTCACTTCCTCCACAACTCAAATAATTAGGGGCTCTAGACAACTGGCTATTCTGCCTATTGTACTCAATACACTAATGTATTTTTTGATATGGTCGCTAGTATGCCAGCCATGTTTGACTAATCAGTACCTCATTGAGTTATTTCACTATTTAATTTTTTTAACTGAGCTGCTGGTGAAATTTAATGAATACATGGAACGATTGGGGTGCCCCAGGGGAGAGGTTTGGGAACTGAAACAAGATAACAAGATAATCAGTAACTGCATGTAGAAGAGGAGAAATTCTACTGTATTTTTTATTGTTTTACTGTTCATTTGCAAACATTCTAATATGAAATTGTTTTTTTTCTGACCAAATATACACTTACTATGCTGAAAAATAGCTTTAAACATTTTCTTTGACTTCCCGAGACTAGCACAGTTCTGTACATAAAATATGTTTATAAATATATTTCTCACATATTCTCTGACAATTGCACCCCCCCTGCCCACAAAAAAGTTAACACATTTTTTTCTGCCTTAAATATACCACAGTCACTTTGTTTCCTGTGAAAGTTTCATCTGTACTGCTCTGTAAACAATAGTTACTTGTTTACAGATCATTGTCAGTTCATGTGAAAGCATTAAGCAAGCAAGAAAATAGTAATTCAAAGTTTTCTATACTGCACATGAGTAAAAAGGTATTTGTGACATATATGCAGAACGGTCCATATGTTATAAATACAGCGCATGCACCTTGTGGTCACGTTTAGCGAAACTATCTCTCTGTTCTTTGGACTTTTTCCTGCCGCCACAGGACTTGTCTTCGCCATGTCTTTGTTGTAATGTAGTCTGAAAGCAAAAAAAAAAAACGTACATAAATAAATAAAAAATAAATAAACACACACGAACACAGGCCTGTACTCATATCTTTGTGGGGGTCATCTATTCATTTTCATAAAATTTGAATTTCCCCTTGGTGACGCAACATCAAAATAACAGGTTTGCATCACCTCGTGCAGACATTTAGTCCCCACAATGTAATACATACATAACCACACACACACACTGCGATGAGCATGTCTGCCATTTAATTAGAAATTCAGACGACAGAAAAACTTTACTGATTTATCGCACTGCTCGGCTTGAACCGCATTATATCGGAATAAATTACCGGTGTTTGATTCGAGTATATTAAACCACGTGATTTATTTTTCGGAGCAGAAAGGTGAAGTACAATTAAGACGAAAACGATTTTATAATTGTTGCATGCTGCGGATTGCAAAAAAAGATGCCCGTAAAACCGTACGTTTCGTGAACATTATTAAGAAATAAGTGTGAAAGTAAAACTAAAAATTACGGTTGTTTTCATTTAGAACAAGCCCTACGTTCAGGCGTGCAATAATGATGACATCGTAGGAAAGACAGAAATACAGAAATACACATTTTTATCGAGCTCACATTGTAGTACATTGGAGAGTTATCTCGAAATCATTCATACCATTTTTATACCAATACCGTACTGCTGGAAGCTGCGCCGACGTCTTCAATGCTTATTGTTCCTTTCCTGACTGTCAAAGAGTGAAAGAGGAGGAAGAATTCAAAACCTAAGTTTCACTTTCGATTTCGAATCACTTCGGCACGTGAAAACACATAACCCACTGAAGTACTCACTATTTAAAGCTAAAAAGTATTCTTCAACGCCTTATTTAATTGAGAGATATTTTGTGCATATTAACACCAGACAATATCTAGAATATGTAAATCGAATATCAGTTCTTAAAAGGTGAAACATTAAGCGAATATCTTCTATTCAGTGCTGATAATGGTTAATTTTGGTTAATGCTTGTACATGCACACATACAGGGCCTGGCCAGGCACACACTACTGTTCAAAAGTTTGGAACGACTGACAAATATCCTTGCTTTTTGTTTCAGTCAAAGTAAAATTACCTTTATCAAAAATGTAATCTGGACATTGGTAAAAAACTGATTTTTAGTGTAAATCTATATAGGTACACGAAGGTCAATTTTCAGCAACCATCACTCCTGTGTACCAATGGCACATTGTATGAACTAATACTACTATAGGCTATGATGTTAAAAGGCTAATTCCTCATTAGAAAACCCTTATCTGGTTTTGTTAGCAAGGTGAAAAGCATTGTGCTGTTTTAAGAAATAGTAAAACTGGCCTTTTTTGGGCTGTTTGAGTGTTTGCAGCATGAGCTGGGATCAATCATTGTTTCATAAAATCGCCAGAAAGAACAAGCTTTCTTCAGAAATGCGTCAGTCTAATGTTGTTTTGAGAAATGAAGGCTATTCCATGCGTGCAATTGCCAAGAAACTGTACATTTTTACAAAAGTGGCCACTGCTCACTTCACTGAACAGCACATCCTGGCTCTGACCAGGAGAGAGAGAGATGCGGTAGGTCCTGTTGTACAGCTGTGCAGGAGGATTGATACAGTTGAACTTCTAGTTTGAGAAACAGACGTCTCACAGGTCCTCAACTGGCAGCTTAGATAGTACCCGCATAGCACCAGTCATCTTCAGCAGTGAATAGAGGATCCACGGCCTTCTAGGCAGAGTTGCAAGGAAAAAGACCTGAGGTTGCATGAACAAAGTGCCCTGGAAACAGGCCTGTGCCGCAAAGAGTGCCAGTGAAGAGGAGATGGGCAAAGATGCTGTGCAGCCATTCCTGCACCTCACCAGCAACCTTGACCCGGGAGGCGCATGTCCGGTCTCCACTGGGATGCTTTTCCCAAAAGTTCTGCACTCCAGCATTGCACCCTTACCCCAAACAGCAGCCAGAAAATGCCAGAGTGGGCCAGCTTGGTGAAGCCTGTGGCCTGTATGTTGGCCGCCTGATGGACAGGACACCCTGCAGGGCCCTGGTGGACACGGGGTGCACCATCACCCTGACCCGCCCATGCGGGCATGCTGCTTGGCAGCAACAGGTGTGCACACAGCCATGAAGGGGAAAAGGCAGCAAATCACACTGGAGAACACACGGTGGTGCGGAAGGTGATTTCATCCAGCGTTCACTATCACCCTGCATTCTGGGGCTTTGCAAGCAATTTGTTGTCCTTCATGTTTAATAAGCCAAACATTAAGCTTCCGAGTGGTGTGGTCTTTCTGAAAAAAGTGTAAATGCAGTGTTTGATTTTTTTTTTTTTGCTGGAATTTGTAGTTATAGTGAGATTTCTCCTGCTGACCTGAGCCACTCTTTTCTCCTCTCTGTGTCACTGGAGTAACCCTACATTTGCACTGTGAGAAACTGGAGAATCCCCATACAGCATAGCAAACCATGGTGGAGACTATATGCAAGATCATCGTGGAGGAAAGGGTGCAGACAAACGATGTGACATGTTTCCCAGTTTGTTACCAATTAAGCCATTAAGATTATTTTGGTCCTCAATTAGAAGAATTCAAAGCAATAGTAGCAGCAACATACTCTTTATCCAAGGTAAGTCAAAAATATGTCAATGAGGCAGGTAACCCCATATTATGTGTATATTATGAATTATATTTCATGTTGATGTGTTTTACAATTAAATACATATTACATATACTGTAAATGGACGCATTTATTAACTATTTATTACCAAAAATCGCTGTTCTGTTTCTGTATTTAATGCATTCAAATTTCCTGCCAAGCACTTCCTGGAACTATCTGAATTCTACATGAACAATGTGACAATCATCCTTTCAGACGCTTCATGACTTTCAAACCGCCTGCCAAGTGAGTACAGGTCGTAACACAAAATCTACCACGTTATCGCAGTGTCCGTGTCATAAAAATGTATAAGAAGTTTGATTTTCATTTCTACGTCATCCCTTGGTGCGTGATATTCTTCATTGCTCTATTGAAGGGGTGGCCGATCATCGAGAAAGCACCATTGGGTAGGCAGGTTTTCAGTGCAACTCCCTAATTACATTACTGTCACATCTGGGTTTGAACTGCTGACCTAAAAGTCATCCCAAAAACCTGCATAAGCACTGGCCCTTTGCGGGTAAGATTGGCCACCCCTGCCCTATCGTCCTGGTTTCAATGTAAGCAATGGCGTAATGGCGCAGGGCCGGTAAAAAAAGTTGTGCGAGTTGATTAGCCAGTCGCTGGCCCATTCAGGCCAGTGAGTGTGTTGCCACCAGTCACAATCACAATGTGGTATGTTGAAGGTAAGATACTTATCAAGCTGATGTGTGCTAGTATAACTTTGCTCATAAATGACAGTATGCACAAAATATGATTGTGTCATATGATGTCAAACAGCCAGTCAGCTAGCAACCAAGAATCAATATTTAGATAAGATATGCTACATTAACCATCTGCCATAAGCATTGCTTCACTACAGTAGCTACCTAGCTAATATGCTAGTCTGTTTCAAGCTTAGTATCTGTTGCATTGCAATACAAAAATATGGAAGTACTTACACGACCATATTCCACATCTCCATTAGTGCGTTATGGCACTTGGCTACATTTGTTCTTATTCAGAATGGTATATGTTATAATATCCAATCGGCACATTCAAACTGCAGAAGATGAGAACAGTTTGAGAACAATCCATCGTAACCTAGGGAGACGCTGTACATATAAAGTGACTTTATTGCCTAACCTGTGTTTTATCCAGGAAAGTTGCCTTTTTGAGCAGGGCTGCCTCTTCTTCCAGTACAAAGCACCAGCTTAATAAATGTATTTGCATGCGACATTTAAACGCCACCCAGTGGTTGCTTGCACTGTAAAATTAAAGCGGTTTTTCACTGAAAGTGGTTTGATAAACGATGAATATATTTCTGCTAACTGGTGTATCAGTTCTTTTAAAGAGATGTGTGCTGGTTTGTTTTTTTTTTTGCTTTTCGCTGCACTCCTATGTATATAAACAAATTGCCCTTTCAATCTCAGTACCTATTTGGGATACTACACTACACTATCTTGCAATACTAAACTAACTGGATACTAAACTTTATTATATTTATTTCACTGATATTAGTATGACAAAAAATTCTGCTGTTTCAGTATAAACACCATTCACATTTTCAACCTGTTACCAACATACACCTGTTGGGCAACAGATGATAATATGACAAATCAACACAAATACAGACACACATTAAGCTTAAATTGATTGTGTGAAATTTTACTGTAACTAGATCACAATTGTATATATAATTCTGCTCGAGGCCACCAAACTCCTGGATGATGTCGTTTTCAATATTCAGCTGAACAGAGCAGTGCTATATTGAGAAGCCTTGTGGGCGTGTTAGCGCAATGTACCCTACAATGTGTGATAGCGATCTAGCATTTTAGAGCTTGCTCAGTGCCGTTGGCTTTTCTTGTACTTTCTCATGTAAAAGTGGATGAATGAATGAATGAAATCATGATGCTTTAACTGCCATTTTCACAAGCATGAGTTCAGATAGATTAGAATTCCTTAGTTTTCCCATATTCCATCTTGCCCCTCTTTAGGACATGCAGAAATATACAGTTGATAGTGAAGCTGGGCATTTGAGTGCAGGACCTGGCACCCCTTGAGCATTGAGGGGGAGAAGGGGGGGGGGGGTTAGGGTGGTGGTTCAAAGGCCCAGTAGAGATGTAACTATTCTGCCGAAGACAGGGATATGAACCAACAACCTGATCACAGGCAGAGAGGCCTGAGCCACTGAGCATCACATCATCCCCCAGGGGAAACACCGGTAAATGCTTCAGATCATTTATATGTCACACTAGTATTTGAAGATTAGTTAATTAGTTAATATTCTGCATGCATGTGAATGGAATTTTCGTCTTTATTTGTCTGTCCATCCATCCATCCAACTCTGGCCAAGTTTATGGATTGGCCTGGAGTTTGGGGTTGAAAGGAATAAATTAGTAAGATGCTATAGGTATATAAATCTGCCCCAGAGAAAAGCATTAGCCTCAAAGTTGTCAGTGCGTATACAAACTGACTATACACCAATCAGCCATAACATTAAAACAACCTACCTCATACAGCTCTGACCCATCGAGGCATGGACTCCACAAGACCTCTGAAGGTGTCCTGTGCTATCTGACATTAGCAGCACATACTGTACTTTAAGACCTGTAAGTTGTGAGTCGGGGCCTCTATTGATCAGACTTGTTTGTCCAGCACATCCCACAGAGGATTAATTGGATTGACATTTGGGGTCAACAGCTTGAACTATTCCTGAACATTTTTGGCAGTGTGGCAGGGCGTATTATCCTCCTGAATGGGGCCACTGCAACTGGGAAAACTGTTGCAATTAAGGGTTGTACATAGTCTGCAACAATGTTTAAGTAGGTGGTTCGTGTGAAGGTAACTTCCACATGAATGCCAGGACCCAAGGTTTCCCATCAGAAGATTGTCCAGAGCATCATAGTGCTTCCATCAGCTTGTCTTCTTCCCATAGTGCATCCTGCTGTCATCTCTTCCCCACGTAAATGACGCACGCACACCCGGCTGTCCACATGACCATATGCAGCAAACTGCCATGCATTGTGTGTTCTGGCACATTTTTATATCATAGGGCTGGGCGATATGGACCAAAAATCATATCTCGATATTTTTAGCTGAACCGCGATATGATAAATATCTCAATACTGTTTTCCCATAAAGTAACAACAAATAGTTCCAAGTCAGAGCCAAATGTCCTCAATGGCGTATTTTTATTTACAGACAGCTGTACATGTACATGAAAAAATGGTTCAAAAACGTCGATTTGTCCCACCTTACTGCGTTTCGACAAATATATCTATAGATCGGTGACGCATTACCGAAAATGTTATTGTCATTTTTATGGGCCGAAACTGAAAGCGGATAATCCAAAAAATAAATACGTAACTTGTCTAAAAAACACAAACTAATGCAATGTAAGCATGCATTGCGAGTCTAAAATACCTTACAAAATTAAGTGTTAAAACATGTCAGGTATTTCGACATACAGCATAATAAATCAGCGTGATGCTGACAGTAAAGTGTGATCAATGTATTCAGTGTACCTAAGACTTAACCACAAATTAACTAATACATAAGTAATAGCATAATGCTATTCGATATAGTATAGCATAATGCTACCAAAGTATATCTTTCACTTTTATCATCATCATCTTTAATTATTGGTACTGTTACCACTTTTGTCAATCGTATTCTTTATTCTTCTTCCAAATATTCTTTTGCAGTGTAGCCTCTTACATGTACAAGGTACTGGATGCCTAAATTTCCTTCTGGATCAATAAAGTAAATGAACTAAGTATCGTCTCGTCTCTCACCGGATAAAGAGCTGTCGGGATCCGGACAACGCGGTCACTAGGCGGCAGCATCATGTATTTTGGTCCATATTTCTCCTTATTTAAAGGAAAAGAGGTAGGAAGAGGATACTCACTTCCGGTGTAATCAAAAGAGGAGATTATGCTGCTGAGTTATATAAAATAAGGCATTTAGTTTTTTATGGTTTGTCATATTTTACATGTAGAAGTGGTCCTCGTAGACATAATTTGTCGCGTCTGTTCATAGCAGCGATTTATAAGGTTACCTAAAATGCCGTTAGAAAATCTAGAAGAAGAGGGCTTACCTAAAAACCCCGATCTGAGAATCGCCCAGCTCAAGTTCTTGCTTACGATTGATGAATACAGGCAAGATGTGAAAATTAAAACGGAGCTTATGGAGGCGATCAAACATAACAGTGAGTACAGAAGCATGAAGTTCCATTTTATTTAGGGGCTCGCTAACCTTTTTTTTCTGTCTCAGATTTGCAGCGTCATTTTAGGCAGTTAGAGTAAATTGCCACCGAAAGTTCACAAAACCTTCCGGTCTAAGCGTAACTATGAAACCTCGGCCTGCCGAAAAGCTACTCTGAGACTTACTAGTAGCGAAAAGGTTTGACTTAACATGGAACCAAGTACTGTGGACAGGTTCTGTAACTTGCTACTCGGGATGCTTGTGCTGGTGTGATTGTGTTTCGTTTTTCTTAGAGAGACTGCCTGCCTGTCTGCAATGGGGCAGATACATCTGATGCACTTGAGTAAATTGTGTGTAAAAGTTCTCAAGCTCCCCTGTCAGCTATCGTCCTTCTCGTTTACCTGCCTACGTACGCTTACTTCAGGCATGGCACCTTACTACGAAGTTATCTGCAAAGAGCTGAAGTGGCAAGTGGACACCGACCTCTTGAACAAACTGAAGAGGGAGAATGAGGAGGTACAGAAGCGCCTGGACGATGTTCTGGAGGATGCCGAGAAGAACCTCGGCGAAAGTGAAATCCGGGACGCAATGATGGCCAAAGCCGAGTACCTCATTCGCATTGGCGACAAGGTAGGTACTAATGGCAGCTACTTAACGTGGTTACCCATCAGCATAACATGTTATGTTAGGTCGGTTTTTGCTGCAACTCCCTAATTAGATTACTAATTAGAGGACTGATTAGCTAATGAGTCCTTACCTGGATTTGAACAGCTGATCCCAAAAACCTGCATATGCACTGGCCCTTTGTGGATGAAATTGCCCACCTCTGCGTTAGACATTGCTTGTTTTAGAAGTGAAAATCCTTAAATTCTTTTTTTTTATCTTTATATAGGAAGGAGCACTGACAGCATTCAGGAAGACTTATGACAAAACGGTTGCTCTGGGACATAGATTAGATATTGTTTTTTACTTGCTGAGAATTGGGCTGTTTTACATGGACAGCGATCTCATAATAATGAATACTGAAAAAGCAAAAAGGTAAGAAGAATTTGATGTCTGTATATACACATCTGAACATGTGCAGTAAAGTGTTTACCTTAAACCGTTGCTTGACATTTTCCCTCCCCATAGTTTAATAGAGGAAGGTGGTGACTGGGACAGGAGGAACCGTTTGAAAGTGTACCAGGGACTCTACTGTCTGGCCATCAGGGACTTCAAGGAGGCTGCAGAGCTTTTTCTGGACACCGTGTCCACGTTCACCTCCTATGAGCTGATGGACTACAAAACTTTTGTCACCTTCACTGTGTACGTCAGCATGATAGCGCTGAAGAGACCGGACCTTCGGGAGAAGGTATGTGGCCATACCTGGCTGCTGGGCCTCATGAAGGTGCTCTGCTGGATTAGGGACAGAGGTCACGTCTAACAACCAGCCCTCGTATGTTTGAATTACAGGTAGTAAAGGGTGCAGAGATTTTGGAGGTGCTACACAGTCTTCCCAGTGTACGTCAGTACCTGTTCTCTCTGTACGAGTGCAGGTATTCAGTGTTCTTTCAGTCCCTGGGTGAGTAAACAGTATTTTCCTTGACATTAGTCCCTTAAGAAAGCATAAAATGGCTGCCTGAACCAGTGAACTCTAGGTGTACGAGCTGTCTCTTGGCTCATGCAGCTGCGGTGGAGCAGGAGATGAAGAAAAACTGGCTCTTTGCCCCTCATTACCGCTTCTACGTGCGTGAGATGCGGATCCTGGCCTACAGTCAGTTGCTCGAGTCCTACCGCTCCCTGACACTGGGTTACATGGCTGAGGCCTTTGGCGTTAGCCCGGAGTTTATTGACCAGTAAGTTCCTGCTCATGCTATTGAATTGTTCATAAGGAATAGCACTGAATGTATTGGATTGGGTGGATCATACATGTGTAGCACAAATTATATCCTAAACCTTTTCTGTCTTGCCTTTTTATAGTAACTAATACCTAAACAATCCACTCTTTTTTTTTTTTCCCCCTTTTAGGGAACTCTCACGATTTATTGCAGCCGGTCGACTCCACTGCAAAATTGATAAAGTCAATGAGATTGTTGAGACAAACAGGTGCATTTTTCTCAAAATGGCAAAAAATATCCATTGACTGGCTCTTTTCCAGCAGCATGTGTTGGTTTTCAAAGGCTAATTTAGTAACTTCAGCTTTTTTTTTAGGCCTGACAGTAAGAACTGGCAGTACCAGGAAACCATAAAGAAAGGAGATCTGCTGCTGAACAGAGTCCAAAAACTCTCCAGAGTCATCAACATGTAACCTAGTATGATGCTCCTCAAGTTCAGGGGCAGTGCAGACCTCATGTCCAGGACTGGCTGCCTCTCTGGGGGAGGGTGGGGACTTCTTAAACTTTATGTATATAATAAATTTTTCCCACAAACAGGAACGGTTGCTTTTGACAAATATTACATTTTTTCAAAGACATTCTTTACTAGAATGGATATATAAAAAAACTTCTTGAACCCAGACTGGCCATTTAAGTTTAGTACTGATGTGATGAGGGTGGTTCTCTCACTTGCGGGTAATGGGTGCCTCATTTTGAAGCAATTCCTGTTTTTACTCGCTCTCGTAAAAGTAAATATATACAGCTTGTCTAATGACAGGAATTCTGTAGGGTGTAACAGGACACACAAATGACTGTATATCGCATTATTCAGCAACCAGTCCCTATGCCTTACCCCTGTCAGCAAAGACAGTGGCTCATTAGATCAGTACTAAACAGATCGGATAAGAAAAGTGCCCTTTGGTTGTGGTAATGCCTGTTAAGGATTACTGCAAGGTTATCAAGTTACATACCGTATCC
The DNA here is from genome assembly GCA_026776945.1 of Isichthys henryi. NCBI lineage: Eukaryota > Metazoa > Chordata > Actinopteri > Osteoglossiformes > Mormyridae > Isichthys > Isichthys henryi. The sequence continues at coordinate 23,728,280 of JAODJX010000109.1, forward strand.
TTCCAGCCCAAAAAAAGTACTGACGAGTATTGAAGAAAGAGGTTAGCCAATTTTAACGTATAAATAACAGTATAAATTATTTTTATTTACAGAAAACTGTTACAAAACAGGCTATACAATCTTTAAATATTTAAATCTATTCAACTACATTTGTCGAATATAGCAGCCAACACAAAGTCCAGCTGATCAGATGCATGATTACTTGTCCAAAAATCAACTATACACACTTGTACAGTGGAGTTTGCATTTATAAAGATTCCCAAAAAGAAGCTTCTCTCAGTTTTTGATTCACATTACAGTTCTGTAGTGCCAAATCAAATACATCTGTTGTTCGAGTATAAAAACATAGAGCATAAGTCGGTTTGCCAGACATAAATTGGGGAGGGGGGCCTTTCATGCTCACTCACATTCCAGACCACAGGTGGTCATATTCCGGTTTTAATGTCAGATTTTATCACTTAGATAGAACTCTGCATTATAATTAACAGTAGTCTAAACAGGTTAATAAAGGTGGCAAACTCCTCCCCCACCATTTATTTAATTAGCCTCCCTCTCCCCCAAAAAACTATGACACTTGCAGACAGATGGGGGTAAGAAAAGGCAAGTTCTAAACTTCAAGTCATAACAAAATGAATGACAGCTATGGGAAACAGTCATAGTATGAGTATTTCAGGCACTTTTTTTTCTAAGAGCTGCAAAAGATACTAAAAGTAAGAGCAGTGCTTCAAATGAAATGTTTGGCAACCATGATGCGAAAAAGCTGCACTTGTGTGTCAAAATGCCCCCTTCCTTTCCTATTTCAGTCCTTGTCCTACACTCTGAGGTATAGTGCGGCAAGAGCTGTCACCACTGCTGTCTGCATAGGGTCCAAATTTAAGGTGGCCGTCCTCAGCCCTGGTCCAGTTTGAACTGGTTAACCACCAATATTCCTGGTACAGAGGATTACATTGGATTAGTTAGCATGATCCGTCTGGTGCTTAAGCGCCTACCCAGACTGAAGAGCCACACAAGCTGCCAACAGGGTTGATAAGCGCAATTTCAGAAACTCATTCGTAAACCAGTCTTGACAGTTCGAAGGCCACCACAACTTCTAGTGAGATTTTTTGTTGAATGAACCACTCAAGTCAAACTCTCATGCGACACAAATAAGAACAGAGGTCGGAAATGCTGGACTGACTCCGATTTTGTCCTCAAGAAAACTACTCTCACGGGGATAACCTCCAGCGTGTGCTGGTTTTTATTACACCTGTCACGTGAATCGATTTAGCCATTTCTGGACTTCATGTAAAGGGTCTATCAATAAAAAGATGCACAAATTAGTTTTTTTGCCCTGAATATAATGCAATGTATTATAACCTAATTAGAATGAATTCATATTAACAGCTCCAGAATAATTAACAATGATTAAATGACTGATAAAGCTAATTACGTGGAATACTAAATTGTACTATACAAATGAATCAAATTGTGTTATAGTAACTTTTTTATTACAAGATATTCAATCTGAAAGACATAAAAACCAATTGAAAGGAAGCCTGTGGGGAAGGTACTGTGTTACGGACAGCAGCAGACAGGTGACCAGACACTAGCAGCTCTGTCCAATTATCTTCAGTTCCAATGCATTTTTAAAAAGTAAATTATTGAATATACTAAGTGCACCCTGCGGATCTTTGTGTTGACGTGCATGAAATTCCAACAGGCCACACAGGACAATGGGTAACAGGTGCTCTGGTGAACTAAACATTAGCCACGGTCCAAAAGCCCTTAGACTCACCAGTACTGGAGACCTGATTCTGAAACCAGCATGGAGCTTTGGATTTGGAAAAACAGCAGAATTTCATCTGTCAAATTCAGCTGTAAAATAAACATCTTTGAATAAACAATGCATCAGACGGGCCTCAGGAACACAGAAATGTGTTTAGACACCACAAACAGGGATCCAGTGACAGCACTTTACCTTCCAAAGAACTGACCTTGCTTCTAAGAGATGTTCTGTGTGTGTTATAGGCATATTGCATTATTGGCTTGGCAGTGAACCACTTCAAAACAAAAAAGTAATCTCGACTAAATACATATTGAATTTCAATTGTACCAAAATGGATAGGAAAAAATTCTTGTGCAAAAATACATATTTAAATATGTACAATTTAGTTTTTTTTTTTTAACAAAATACATATTCTGGAATTTCATTATCTGTACAATACATACAAGAAAAACCCCAAAACAGAATAAAAACGGACTGATTTACAGCTACGTTTGTTGATTGACATCAATATGGTATAGAAATCTACAGAAGTTAGACAGCCGGGGGAGGCAGCTCTTTGGCCACATTCAGATGGCTGCCGAAATGCTAAAGAGGGTCATTACAGTGGGATGGGGAGGATATGAACATACAAGTCTGTGCCATACTCAAGTCCAGGTCAAGCGTCCTCTGCCCAAGCATGTGCAGGTTCAAAACTCCCAGTTTTGTCGCGTCGCTAAAGGAAGGAGAGCATGTGTGAAGCTTATGCCGTTTTGATTTGAAGATGGAGTTTCGCTTGGGTAATTAAAATCCCAGCAGGGGGATTCTGTGAGAATCATTATTTAATCACAGGTAAACATTTAATTTATATGCTGAGAGTGAAATGAATCGCTGTGACATTCTGTATCTGTACATTTAACATTCTAACTGTTGTGCAGTTAAGATGGGCTCAGTTCTTGGGACTAGGCTCAGGACCATCTTAAAGATTATCATCTGACAGTAAATTTTTATGCTTTACTAGAACTACTTCCTCTACATAATGTGCTCTGATTTTGGCCAGCAGGCGGAGAAAAAAAAATTGCATAACCTGTGCAGAAAATCATGCCATCATCATGTTTAGCCCAACAGTTCTCAGTGTGCTGGCATTTTGTCTGACAGTGGTGCTGATTTTGGGGTGAACCCAGGTGGTACAGTAACAATGAAAACAGAGGTTGTTAAATTCCCAATTCAGCAGTTTGGTTTGGTGTTTCACTCACACACACACTCACAAACACACACAAACACAAGTCTTCTTTAGAATGAAGAGAAACATGATGGCCCAATGTGACCCCTTCAGCTGAAGCTTAATCAAGACACAGATGGTCGCTGAGGCCCTGTGTGAAGCCTGCATCCACACGCTTGCACGCTCCAGCTGCCCCGGCTCCCGGCTGGACCGGCCCCACACTCAGGCCCTTCTTCAAGACTCCATCCTGCACTCCCCACTTCTCCATCTTGCCTGAACCACTAGGGTACTTCAGGACCTGCAGTAACCGCTCTGTTACGATGTAACGCAAAATAAAAACGATAAAATGATAAATGTGTGAAATGGCAGGAACTCCTGATAGGACGGTCGGGGTAGAAAACTGTTTCCCCAGATGCTTGTTTCAGGTCGTTTATGCCTGTCCCTTAATATTCCAGTGGTTTGGCAGGACCTTACCAGTCCCACCACTAGGTGGCGCTCTGACGACTCTGCACCTACTAGGCCCAAAGTGGCCTACCCCGTACCTCACATCTTCAGCATCTTCAGTGTACGGTCACAGGGCATGTGGCCCCCTCCAGGGAAGAGTGACCGAGCTCCACCCACATCACCGGCAAGACCCTGGCCCGGTTGCCTGGCGACATGAGTTTCCTGGCGGACATGGCTTTTCATCGGGCAACTCTCGCTGGGTGCCGTCGATGCTCCGGTCTGATCTCCACCCCTGAGGATCGCGGGAACAGTCGATGGCAGAAAGGCCTCATCCAGCGGAGAGTGTCATGGCGGCGAGGGCGAGCCAGTGTTCAGCCCCGGTGCTCAGCATGGCAGGGGGCCACACAGCCGTCATCAGGGACGCGCCTTTGGCTGCGTGAGGTGAAAAGCGAGCTCTGATTAGCACCGTGCTTTACCAGCTTACCTCAAGGGCCAACAGGCTCCCATCCGCCTGCATCTCCTCTGTTTATTTTCCCACTTAAGTACCTGTGACTCTACATGCACAAGACTCCTCTCACAGCTCCAGCTCCTAAAAGCACCGTCACTGACATTCAGGACTGCTCCGGCACTAACACTAACCCATGTTTCATCTCTGCTTCTGCCAACTGCACCCCCATTCATTCCGCAGCACTCAGACTGGCGACGCACACGGGTGAAACCTTATAAAATCGGGGGAAGATTGTCAGCTGGGCGAAGTCACCTGTTGTATGAAGGAGTTGTTGGGAAGCCCTTGCAATCCAGGGATAGGACGGCCATGTTTTCCGTGGATGTTGTTGATAGTAGGCGCCTTGGACAGCTTGATGGACCTGCCGGAGCCTGGAGCCCCTCCTCCTCCTCCGAGCGCCCTGCTCCCTCCATCCATGCCGGCCGAGCCAAGGGGCATCTTGCGCCTCTTTCCTTCCAGCCGGTGCTCCAAGGAGCCGTGCGCCGAGCCGCCATGTGAATTGCCCGTGTGTTCAGTGACTGTCTGGTGCACGAAAGGCCCCAGGGACAGCGTGGAGTCACTGCTGTTCATCACCACGCTCATGCGCTTGATGGACTCGGCCGGGCTCCCCAACGGGAGGCCCCTGCTCGGCTGCTCGTGTTTCACACCCACAGAGTTGGTCCTGCCTGCGGGGGAACTGTTGTGGCCCGTAATGTGGGTAGCAGAGGGTGGCATCAGCAAGTGGTGCTGTGTGCCAGGGGTTGCGGCACAGTTCTTCTTGAAGGTACCCGAGGAAGATGAGGAGGAAGAGGAGGAAGACTGCAGCGAGGAGACAGGATGGGCGGGCAGAGGAGAGCTGCTCTTCCTCTTCTTCCCTGAGCCGACGCCAGCGGAGGTCAGCACAGTACCAGAGGAGTCCCGAGACCTAAACGGCTTGCTGCTAGGTTTAGACTTAGGGGACCTGCTGGACGAGGGCACGGCCGAATGGCCTGAAGGCACCTGCGGCCACAGGGACACCTGGCGGACGGGCGCGCCGTAGGCGGGCGGCTCCATACCGCCTCCCGGAGACACACGGGCGTTCAGCGTCGTACCGTAGGACAGCACGGCCTTGCTGTCCAAAGACTGTGCGTACGGCGGCGAGACAAGCACCGGAGAGGAGGTGAGAGAGGCGCTGCAGGGGAAGCTGGTTGCACTGCCGCTGCAGGAGGGCGCCGGCTGCAAGCTTGTGCTTGTCCTGTGAGGCAGCGGGGAGTAGAGCGCCTCTGGTGCTGGCGGGATTTTCCTAGGAAACATCACGGGAGTAATGAAGCACCAAAGGGTTTCTTAAACGCTGCAAAAATGCTTTAATACGACAATTTACAAGCTTTTGTGAAGACAACCTCTTTGTTGTGCTGAACTCCAAATATCACAGGGTAGGGCTGAGAAACTGCTTTCATTCAAAGAAATATATCTATACTAAAGACCTAGCACATCATTGCACAGTAGCCTAAACCCATTGTGTGCAACTGACTGTAAACGATGAAACCTGTAGCGTTAGCCTACTGTTGTAAGGATAATGACGAGAAGGTAATAATATATAATAGAGATGCAGCGATCCGATATTCGGATCGGTATCGGTGCTGATCCAGGCGTATTGGACGGATCGAGTATTGGCCATATGTGAATGATCCACGTTTGATACTTAGTTTCTCATGTTTTTCATCTAAAATCTACTTGTACAATCAATCTTACGACAGCTCTTTCTCACTTTACATGTGTTTTTTGTGGCATTCAAGCTGAATGCTATCATTACCACTCAGTTTCTTTTCTCCACTCAATGGGTGTGAGCGCAGTGACCCGCCCCTGATATGATGTCATGTGCATATCCTCCGCAGTAGGGGGAGTGGAAGATCATCAGATAAGCGGGTGATGATCTGGAAATATTTTATGCTGTTAACATCAACTAGTAGCACAGGTTTGGAAAAAAAAAAAACAATAAGTTTTGAGAGGTGGAAGCAGCGTTTAGTGGAAAATCCCACTAAAGAAAACATACACAATTGTGTGAGATGCCACGTCTAACATGAAAAAAAAAAAACAATGGATGATTTGGGAGTCGCTAACTGCGCACTAGCTACAGTTTGTGATCCATGAGGGGCTGCTGTCGCAACAGATACTGTTGCCTGTGGGAGAAACATTGTGAGGCATTTTAAGCATTAGGCACTTGCGTATCGTAGCTTGGATGATATTCAGATCGAACTACAAATACCTCATAAGTGCTTAAAACAAGATGTACAAATGAGGTGGAACAGTGCCTTATGTATGCTTCTAGTAGCCAAATTTAAAAAAAAAAAATTTGGCATACATTTTTTCATATTTGCTGGCTTAAAAAATATTTATGATAGAGTATATAAATAACATTAAAATATTAAAATAAAGCTCTTGTGTCTGACTTTGTTATTGGCAGTTGTGTATCGGAATTGGGGTGGAACTGAAAAAGATGAAGAAAAAAAAACCCACACATTTTTATGTATTTAACTACCCACAGGACAGAAATATCAGCAGCAACAACAGAAAGACGGCTTTTTGTGGCGTGCAATTAAAACAAATGACTGACACACAGCTAAGATAGTTTTATATTTCATTCACAAAAGCCTAAGAGACCACTATTTTTAAACCAATCTGCATTTTCCAGTCCTGGTTAAATCACGGTTCTGCTGGCAGGCGGCTACGCTGAGCAGTAGGATGCTTCAAGGTTCAATATTTCTAAGACAGCAGAACAGAAAAATAAGGTGAAGCAGGAGACATTGGGAATGACCAGAAACCAGCCAGGTAAAGGGCGGAAGATATATGTATATATATGTGTGTGTGTATATATAAATATATATATATATAAATACACAAATATACCTATATATTGACAAATGGGTGAAACAAAATTGTGCTGTGGTCTCATCCACGTCTGTAGCTTAAAACCTAAACATCATCATATCAACATCAATCAAATGTTGGCTTCAGTTTAGGCTGTGTGTAACTAGGCTTGGGCAGCATCTAATATTTCATTCTGTCCGGACATCATGTACAATATTTTGGTGAATTTCCAAAAGCAACAACATTCCACTATTCTCAAATTTTGCAGATAAAATTGTCCGAGTGGGCAGACTGCTATATTACACCTTTCAGGTTTTTGGGAGTTTCTGTATTGTTGCATTGTTCTTGCCACTAGTCTCTTGCTGGCTAGATTCAGCCATTCTGGCAAAGAATTCAGGGAAGCCTGCCCCTAGTGGCAGATCCTGTTTTCTACATTATTCAACAATGGTCACAAGGCAAAACAAAAATGTTTTTAAATGCGTGTTAATTGATTAATAGTAGCCCAAATAACAGATTTTCGCCATTGCTTATTTCAGTATTTTTTAAATTTGAATTTTATTTGAGTAATGAAGGTCTGTCTCAGAGTGCTAATGAACACTCACTCAGATCCATGAAAACTCTCTTTGCCCTAAATATGCTCATTTCATCCCAAAAAATAAAGTAGGGGTGGGTGTCCTGTCAGATGCAAGGAGAGAGCTAGACAGATACAGGAAAAGAGAGCGAGAGAGAGAGAGAGAGCAAGCCAGACACAGGGGTAGAT
>JAODJX010000109.1:23741400-23753046 GCA_026776945.1 Isichthys henryi
CGCCCCCCCCCCCCCCCCCCCCCCCCCCCCCCCCCCCCCCCCCCCCCCCCCCGCACCCCCCCCCGCCCCCCGCCCCCCCCGCGCCGGCGCCGCCCCCGCAGCCTTTATTGCTGCACACATGTAACAGGCACAGCCTGTGATGGCCTTTTTATTACCCAGCATCAGCAGGGAGATGCAGGAGGTCTCTTGGGGGGGGTTACATCTATGTTATGATAGATTCTGCTGCAGTAAAAGTTCAAACTAATACAGAGAGTAAATGGTAAAAGAAACCAAATTAATATATGATACTTAAAGACAAAACTGATGATTTTCAGTTTTATAAGCCGTCTTCATACATAGATGAGAGGAAGATGAGCTGAGTGTGTGTCATGGTCCCCACCAGGATCTAGTAATATCCTATTACTACTCAGTCCTGTTAAGCTCAGGGAAGAGGCTGCGAGAGGATTATGAGCATGCAGACCTCTTGGTGACTCGCAGATAAATGAAGACAGCAATGCTAGTCTAAGCTCGAAACGCCTAAATATAAACCTCTAAGATACACATTTTCAATAACGTATAAAGACAATTTGCAGGAGTGCAGGTCTGATCAAAGCAGGAGTCCTGACTAGCAAAAATACTTCGAATGTGGCGCAAATGACCTAAAATGTGGAGCTCAATTCAGGTAGAAGCCTTAACTGAGGAAGAGAAATGTAGTCCTTGTGTAATTCTCCAAAGCAGCAGTAGAGGGCACTAGAGTACAATTTTCCTCTGGAGTATTTTTCAGGAAGTCATTTTACAAGCCCTGAGCAAATGCTGTGGTGAGCTACATAGAAGAAGGATATCAGAATTTCATTAGTATCGCTCCCTTGAAAAAGTTTCTAGAGAGAACATCTTTATACCAATCTTCGTGCAATTTATACTTTTTAGGAATTACCCAAAAGCTGATCAAGTGAACAGTAACCAAGTAAGATTTAAGACCAAAAACTGGAAAAAACAAATGCATTGGTAGGTGTGTGTCTCTGCTCACAGTAAGCACTGCACACATAAGGTGTGGGGGTCAGCAAAGGTACTATACTAAGCTAACAGCAGAACGCATCTTTGCATTTAAACCAGCTTACCTTGTTACGCATGATCATTAACGCACTCGCATTCTCTCTCGTCCTCATGTGCTGCATTACTAGCTGCCAACTAGCCCCCAATTTCATTCGAAATAAACCCCCCCAGCAAAAAATGCAGCTTGTGGCTGAATACGCCTGGGGAACTATGCGTTCACCTAGCCTGTAAGAGAGCAGACTGCCAACAGGTAACATTCTTCATGTGCTGCAAACCGGCAGCGCTCTGCTTAGCGCGTGCATCTCACAGCCGCAGGAACTGCACTGTGCAGAATCAATCCGATGAAAATACTGACGCATTTTGCAAAAGGGCTGCTAGGTATAAATGTATCAAAATACAGCTCCTTCAAGAGTTACCCAGGACGATACTCCGCAGACGCCTCCTCTTACATAATATTAAAAAATGCAAAATAAATAAACGTTAATTTAGCAGACACTTTTCTACAAGTGAGAGGGCAGAGTCATACAGTCCCTGGGGCAACCGGGTGTTAAAAGTCTTGCTCAAAGTCCCAGGAGTGACATCACTCTGCCAGTGACAGGGGCCTCTACCGGCTAAGCCGCACGCCTTCATCAGTATGAGCTAAAAGCTACCAGGCAAAATCGGCCGCCACCAAACCCCGCAGAGAGACATCGGCTCGGTTGCTCATAGACAGGGAGTTAAAGACCCATCAAACCCTCCGCCTCAAACCCTGGGTCAGGCAGGGCCGGAGGCTTCAGCTACCCAACAGTCACAAGAATTAGTGGCGACACATTCCAGGTAGGGCTGAACGATACGGCAAAATATTTTATCGTGGCGATTTCTTTCATGCCTGTCAATATCGATAATTATCGCAATAATATTCAAGTCATCATTTTACTTATTTCAAAGCTCCATTTTTGACCAAATTCCCTTAGAATTGTCCTTAAACAGATTCAGAACATAAAAATTAGGGCAAATTCAATGGACTGCAAACAAAAATGAAATTTTATGAATTAATCATACAGAAACATTTGACACAACATCAGAAAACATTGACGGTACGGTTTGTTGCTGGGTTTTACAACGCTCCTTTTTTCAGGGGACGGACTTGATATTTCTGGCACAGGTGCCACCAGTAATCGTCAAACTGTCTGTACATTGACGGCTGTGCCTGTAGAAAGACTCATCCGATAAATGATTTTAAAAACATCGTGACTGTTGTAAAAATTTAATTTTGATTACAATTTGTCAGAATTCACCATAATGCTGACTCCCGGTCTCCATCCATCCCATACTGAAAAACAAAATGCTGTCACATTTTAAACCAATACAGAATGAAATGTGTCCTGTAAACCATTAGACTGAAAGTGGAAACCATAACTGCTGGTGTCTGACAGTAAGCGCTTGCATTCCGTGTTCTATTGAACGCCAAAGCTTCAAGTAAAGTTCACAGAATTCCCAGTTTAATTTTGTGTGTGCATTACACTGCACCAGTCTGTTGTAAGTCAGACTTTAAATAGCCAAAGTACCACCAAACTACTGGCCATTTACCATATTTATCCATAACATCTTTTTTAAAAGTTCTTGGTCAACATTCAATAGCCATTGTCTCTTCCATAATATATTACCAAATCAGTAGCATGTGGCGTTCTCCACTGACTGTACCTTACTGTATGTTTGTTGGGAATAAGTTATTTGTTCTTAAAAGACTACTATATGATTGGTTGGAATTGCATTCCTTTCTGTAATACAATGTGTGCTATCAAAGTTTCTCATTTTCTTTAAAATTTATTTGACGATAAGTCAAATAAACACATCACCTAGCAATAATTTCTGGGGATGATGGGTAATCTGGTAAACGGGACCAATGTTCTGTCACAAACCTGAGGTCAGGAATTAACCTCCGAACCCCGAAGAAGTAAGGCCTGCTGCACCCACACAGCTGCAGTGCTGCAGTAATGCCAGGCCAGTTCATACTCCAGTTAGCCACGTTCCGTTACGGTATGCGCATGCTGGAGTGCACAGTGCACACTTGTGTGAAAGGATTGGCCTTCATTCTGATTTCTCCTCAATGGATGCATCGAATTTCTCGGTGCCCTCTGCTCATGTCTGGAAGCAATCGCTGTGGTGAACCACCTGTACTGATGATCCGAAACACAATTAAAGGGGGGACAGCCCAGCCTCTTTGCTTGCCAGATTATGTATACGGTAAGCAACCTGCTTAACACAAATTTATCTATTTTTATGTACATATTTTACAGGCCCCATTACCCTTACTAAAGTTACTCTGCCATGAACTACAATAATGAAAAACAGATTTTAGGGAATTTATTGTGTAAAATTTCTTAAATAAATGAAAACAAATACAGGGAACCCTAGCTGTTCACTCTTTACTTTTCACACCATTACTGACCAAAACAATCCAAAATGAAATTTCTTACTCCTCTTCTTCATTAGCATTTGTCCACCTTCATTAAGGTTTTTTCCTATGACTGTACCCTGCTACGGCAACATTTTAACAGGTACGTGACCCTAAATTGGACCTAGCAGCGCCCCTGGATGTTATATAACCTAATAGAAACACAAAGACATGAGACACAGAGAAAGGTGACACGGCCAATTCTCTCGCACAAGTGTGCACTGTGCACAGCACCATGCACAGACCACAACGGAACGTGGCTACCTGGAGTATGAACTAGCCTACTGAATGACCAGCATTTGCTGCACCACATGCATTTGCTGCACCACATGCATTTGCTGCACCACATGCATTTGCTGCACCACATGCATTTCCAGCCGTTTCCCATCATCAGTGTGCTCACACCTTATAAAACAATACCCATCATTTTACTACAAGATGGCAATTTTACTGCTCTATACATGTAAATTGCATGTAATGAGTTAAAACAGCATCTACCTTAAAATAAACTGTAAACCACTTTTATGAAATTTAAAAGGGGAGCTATGCATTTTGTATTGGAACCACCATCAGATTAACAAAACTGACCATTTAAAAGAAGAAGTTCCTTCAAATGAATTCCTCCACTTGGCTTTCAAATCCATAATTTTCCCCCTATAACTAATACGAGACCAACAGACACTAAGGCCATTTTTCTAACTCTGTGGCTACACTGCAGCAGACAAACCGGCAATATCTTTTTTGATTCCAGGCATGAAATTACACACAAATTTACAATTTTCTCATTGAGAGAAACCAGCCTGCACATTTTTATTCCCCCCCCCCCAATGCAACACTACAGGTTATAGAAATCAATGTCTCAGCATGTGTGTGGGATCAAAAAAAGAGGAAACATTCATAGCTGACTTTTAAATAAACCCATTAGATGCAACTTAAGCTCCTGACATGGCGAACAAACCAAAGCGAGGAAGTTGTTCAAACAGCTGAGTAGAAACTGTTTTTTTCTTTCAAACAAAGCACAGCGAGATGGAGTCGTTAAATACAGAAAATTTATTGGCATTGGCAGAAAACCATCTAATAAAGCACGGATATGGACTCTTTAAACATTTATAGTGAGGAGTGGTCCTCCCTGACGGGGGAAAATGCTTAGAAGCAGGGCTGTTATTCGTTAATCAAGATATTGACAACTGGTCCAATGTGTCAGTCTTGGTCAAATACTGGAGGTAAACTTGTGCATCTGGAATCTTATTTTAATGACACACAGATAAAGATCTAGCAGTCCAACTTTAGAGCAATAATCACTTTAAGTAACACTTGAATACAGCTTACAATACATCAATATCAGGCAATATTTTGACAAATTATTCTTTATTTTTAGCCAAGGAATATTAGTAAGTGTGAACTATCAACTTTCTAAACACCAGCACTATCCCACTCAGTCAGACACTGCAATCAAATCTAAACATACAAACCCTACTTTTCTTAAACCGAAATTTAAAAAGAGAGGAGAAAAAAGGCAGCAAGACCATGAAAAACAAACAGCACTCATGTCTTCCCACCTGAAGGGCAACCAATAAACAGCGAATCAGTGATTCATGGAACAGACATTACATTAAAACACAACCGTTGTTCTTTTCGAATTATTACCTTGTGGGGACATTTCCTCTTCTATGGTGTAACTTATTTGTGCCATTAGCCATAACCAACTCATAACTAGAATTAGCATTTATGATCCACTTGTGTCAAATGTATTCATTTCATTGTGTGTTCCTAACCCAATATGATGTAACCGAATATAATGAATGTGTTCCATCACAGCCCCAAATAGCACAAACAGAACACTGAGGCAGTTCTTCATACCCATCTATGACGGCTAACAAGCCACAAAAGAGACAAGAACCCCCTCAAAACTCTTTTCCCTAAATACTGCAAGACCGACATGAACAGGGAAAGCAATTCTCTCATATGGTCCAAATGCAGGCAGAATTTTTTTTTTTTTTATAATTTTAAAAACCATTAGAGAACCTTGTTGAGTTTTATTTTTTAAAAATGTTTCATCGAGATCTATCAGATAAGGCCTGTTGCATAACCAGATATATTCAAAATCTCATCTGGCTGGAAAGAGCGAGTCCATTTCCCAGAGGACGCACTGAAATACATAAATAGGTCATTACCCCAACTGACCTCAGGATTTATACTAAGGTGCTGGTGCTGCAACCTCAAGGGCAACACAACGAATTTTATTTATCTATTACTTATTCGTATCTGTTCTAAAGTGTGTTATACGCCAAATTGACAGATGTTCATTTGTACTTGAAATTTCCATATAGTTTTTTTAAAGCATTTCTGCTATAAGGACAGTTTAATTAATATGTACAGTATTTCACAAACTCAATTTATTATTAAGTTATTACGATAATGGTACAAGCAATGTTTCAGTACGGAATTTCTGGTTAAGTGGTTAAATGGTTAACATTACTACACACATTCCAATTTGGCTGGCTTGTAAATAAAAAATATATATATATACAGTGGTACCTTGGTATTATTATTAATCCGTTCCAGATCCCTGGACGTATACCAAACAGGACGTATACCAAACAGGACGTATACCAAACAAATTTTTCCCATAAGAAATAAAGAGAAAATGATTAATCTGCTCTAATAAAAAAAATCCTATTGTTATTGGCATATTATACATTTATGGGGTTATATAAAAATTTTTAAACACTGCTTAATACTAAAATACACAAATACAAAAGAAATTAGATTAAATAAATGAAAAGAGGGTTATAGCGCGGGTTGTTCACTGAATGGTAGCAACTGGCGTACTGACGCTCGTGGGCAGTCGTGGCTTTGTCTCGTGAAAGGTAAACAAGGGTAGTGTGTGATGTCGTGACTCTTTTTGAGTCATACAAGTTCTAGCACACGAGTCGTATTCCAAACAAAGGTCGTATACCAAGCAAAAGTCTTCGCGTCCAAACAGGATGTGTACCAAGTTGGACTAATTCCAAAGTGGACGTATACAGAGGTACCACTGTATATAAAAAAATATGAATAGACCAATTCACATTTTTCCAGTTCTGATCTGAATCCATCACATATCTGCCCATACCGATATAGATTCTGAAACAAGAGCTATTTTTATTTTAATATTTTAATATAAAAATGTATATATTATATATAAATATTTATACTTTAGATAATATGAGATATAGGCTACTGGTAACATACATAATGCACTGTCCCACCTCATTTGTACATCTTGTTTTAAGCACTTATGAGGTATTTGCGGTTCAATCTGAATATCATCCAAGCTACGATACGCAAGTGCCTAATGCTTAAAATGCCCCATATTTCTCCCACTGGCAACAGTGTCACTTACACTTCGATACAGCAGCAGCCCCTCGTGCATCACAATCTGTAGTGAGTGTGCCAAACGACTCCCGAATCATCCATTGCAAAAATGTGATCTATAACAGGAATTATGATTTGGCCATGTCCCCCCCCCCCCAGACCACAACACTTTTAGCTCAATACTCTTACTGATATCAATACTCTGATTGATATCAGTTTCTCTAAAAGCAGAAACTCAGTCTTAAAATAATAGATTCATACAAAACAATACACTACAGTAATCTGATAACCACAAAGGTCGAACATGAAATAAGACTGATGACAGAGCTCCTTTTCTCATCAAAAATGCTTAAACAGATATACACCGATCAGCCATAACATTAAAACCTCCTGCCTAATATTGCCCCCCCCCCCCTTGTGCCACCAAATCAGCTCTGACTCCACAACACCTCTGATGGTGCCCTGGGGTATCTGGTACGAAGACATTGCCAGCAGATCTTTCAAGCTCTGTAAGATGCGAGGTGAGCCCTGCACTGTTCAGACTTGTTTCTTCAGCATATCCTACAGATGCTCGAATGGATTGAGATTTGGGGAATTTGGAAGTGGGCCAACATGATGCCGCCTTGGTTAGCACCGTTACCTCATATCTCTGGGACCAGGGTTCGAGTTTCCGCCAAAGTTCCATGTGTGGAGTTTGCATGTTCTCCCTGTGTTGTCATGCCATGTCAAGAAACATGTTGAGGTTAACTCGATTTACCAAATTGCCCATAGGTGTGCATGTGTGAGTGAATGGTGTGTGCATGTGCCCTGTGATGGGTTTGGCGTCCCAATCCTGGGTTATTCCCTGCCTTCCACCCATAGGTGGGACGCACACACACCCGACCGTCCACTTGATGGAACAGAAAATGCGACCGTCTGGGCTCTCTGAACCAGTCTCTGGATAAGCAGCCCCATATGCATAAAACTGCGATACACTGCATGTTCTGACACATTTATACTACAGACGCTCTCTTGTGGAATCAGATCGTATGAGCTAGCCTTTATCCCCATATGCACCAAAGAGACTTGGACGCCCATGACCCCGGCACCTTTAACAGGTGCCATCGTAACAATGTTATTCACTTCACCTGTCAGTGGTTGTAATGTTATGGCTGAGTGGTGAATACCGATACTTTTGTGCGTAATTTTACTGATACCAATAACTGGCTGACCTTCGGGCCAGTTGTGCGGGCAGTGAAACTGGTCCAGCCAGTGGGGAGGGAGGGAGGTTGTGGGCTTGCAGGAATGACATAACAGTAACCCCTTCACATTCGCGGTTTTGGTTACTCACAAGTTGACCATGAACAATTAAACAGGATTATTTTTGAAGCTTAAATTTCTGGAGTGAGAAAAAAAAAAAACTCACAGAAACTTGGAGATCATGCATATGCCAAAAACAATACTGAAAATGAGTTGGATCACATATAATGATATAGTATATACCTATTAGTAATTGCAAGTACATACTATATGCAAGTACATACTAAGTGCAAGTACATACTATATCTTTAATACTGAAGACTTGGGTACACTGCTCAGCTTTGTCTCGGAAATCAGCCTCACTCCCATTGGTAGTTTTTGTGACCATGGAATCTCAGTTTTACACAGTCACAATTTTTTCTGTGTCATTAATTTTGCATTTTAGTAAATCCGAAATGTAGTTACTCCAGTACACACAGAAGTAACTTTACACATATGAGGGCATACTTCAAACGGTTTGTACATTACATAAAAAGGTATTAGTAGGAAACGGTTAATCTGACATACAAAGTGTACACTAAAGTAATGTTCGTTTACAAATTGGTGAAGGCTAGCAGACCGTTATGGGTTGATGTCAGGTGGGGTAAGTATTATTTGCAAATTTTCACATTTGTGGGGACCATCCACCACTATCCTTCACAAATGTGAAGGGGTTTTTGTAGATAGCTTTTTATTCTCTGCGGAAAACGACAGATCGATCTGAGGGCCATGTCACGGGTCATATAAAACAGCATTATGGACTAATCTTGCTGGTACTTTGAGACCTCTTCTGGTGAATGAACCAACAAAATTACTGGTCCTCTACTATGGAAAATGCCTGATCGTCCAATGCAATCATCTCCATTATTTTTGTGGTTATGTCTTTATGTCTGGTACTGCCATCTTTGAATATTGACTGAAGTATAAATATGGATCAGAAATAAAGGTCAAGAATGATATACTGGACACATGCCGATGTCTTAGTTTTTCACGAGTATCAGCCAATACCAGCAAACCACAATAAGAAGACCCACTAACAACAAAGCAGAATAAAAGCAAAATACAGACGCTCCACTACTTACGAACGGGTTACGTTCCGAACAGCTGTTCTTAACTCGAAATGTTCGTAAGTCGTCATTCAACATAATTTTAAGGGTTTACACAAGTACAAAAAAGTAGGATGCTGGGGGTATGCATGCCACACTGCTGCGTGGCGGGAGTAATGGCCAGAAGTCGTACTACCCGGAACAGGCATGTCTCAAAGTTCGTATGTAGAGGAGTGTCGGTAAATGCATCATATTGGTTTTGGTTTTACAAACAAAAGTTAGAGCAAAGTATCACCCTTGTTTCCTCTCCCATTACTAAAAACAACGTATCACGAATTTCATATATTCTTTGGGCAAATCCTCATAAGTAATATAACTGCTACATTATTTACTACTTGTGCTTTCACATCTTTTATACGCCAATAAAGCCAGCTAATCTCTTAACAACTCCACATAAAATCATTCTCAAAATCAAAAACATTGACCTTTCAAGAAGACTGAACTGTCGTAGCACCCCTGCTTTGACTGTTGTAACCATTAGGAACAAAACTTTACTTCCCATGGTGTTAATGAATACTACAAAGCAAAAGGTCCTTCCCCAAATAATCCTGATCTAACAGTGGATTACACCGTTAAGCCAGTTCACCTTCTTTCTGAGAAGCTCCAGCTTCACAGCCATATCAAAGTCAGAGAATCAGTACAGAGGGTAATGAAGATCTCAGTGCACTTACCGTAATGCGCCTGAAAGGCCTGAGGTTTCACCACCTGACTGCAGTGGCTGCACATCACCAAGTAGAAGTCATCTTGTGCAGGACACTGGCCAAAGATGGGCATGTCTGAGTGAAAGGCAAACAAATGGCATCAAAAACTACTCCCAGATAAAAACCCTTTTGTTTTACAAGCAGTTTAGCAGATTTGGCAACATCTCAGCCTAAAACATGGAGCAGACAAGACAAGAAAATTTTACCAGCTGAACTGGGACTGCAACACTCTCTTTCGTTTTATTGTTATAGACAGGTGATGGAGCGATTTGGAAACATCCTCTTTACATAAATCCATGCCGATACTCAGACTGTGCTGATCCAGGTTCCATCAGCCAGAAGACACCCATCACTGGCTATAGCACACAAAGCTGGTTCACGCGGCATTCATTAACATTAAATTCATTAACATTAAATAAAAGGAATAAAAACAAAAACAAAAAAAGACAGACAAGAACGACGTAAATTATAACAATGAGAACAATCTGATGAATCTTCTCTCCCCAAGATGCAACTCTCCTTCAGCACTGGTGCATTTTTCATAGAGGTACCAGACTGTACATAAGCAAACATTAGGACTGAACGATTTCAGGAAAATATCTAATTGCGATTTTTCTGACACATCTTGCGATTACGATTTGATTTGCGATACATTTTTTATGACAAGCTTCAGTTCAATATGAATAAGGAGCCTTATTGTAAAGTGGTACGACTACTAAAATATAGGACATAAATACGACTATTATGGGTTTTACGTCTTTTTGGGGGTGATAGCTGCTGTGAGGATTACTGACTGTCCCATTTCTTTCTAAATGGGTGAGCAGTATGCTAACGCGACGGCCCAATAACAAAAATGAAAGGTGTGATACGCAGAAGTATTTTTCTGGCGGTTAAAGGAAGTTACGGCAGAACTCTGACCATGCAATAAGTAGGTAATTCACTTACAGCTCAGCAGCAGTATCAATATCTCTTTGCACCACAAATATAACTTTTTCCTCGGGTTTCACGTTTGCCGTTTGCGGGCGTATTCGTGGCCACCTTTGGCCACTTCTGATTGGTGAGCATGATTAGCATGTGAGGAGCACAGCACATCTGATTGGTGATAATGACTATCATACAAGGAGCACGGCATGAATTTGTAAAACTGTTCTCAGACAGTTTTAATCCCTGGGTCAAACATGCTGTACAATGCATATCCTAAATTGCAGCCTTGATTTGAAATTGATAAATCGTTCAGCCCTAGCAAACATACACCACTAGTGAGTAATGTAGCACCACTACACATAATGTGGACGAGGATACAGCCAGCAGTTCAGACTCATTCCACGCAGTCTGAGACACACATAACAAAGGAGTGAAGCCCAACCTCAGCTCCAGACAACCACCTATGACGTGGAAACCCAACACTGATCTCTGAGGGCCACAGCATGTCAGGCTTTTCCCTCAACCTCAGCCATGTATTTTTACTGGGCCATTATTCAGATACCAAAACATCTAAATGGTAAATGGACTGCATTTATCAGACATGAGAACAAATCCTAGAACAAAAATAGGAAAGTCTGCCAAAAGCAGACGAGTCGAGGGCGAAGCCTATTTAGTGATTTTAAGCATATTTCAGTGATGAAATTGGCACATTTCTAAAGAAGCTTTACTACCTCTCTGAGTGCTAGATTACACATTCCTCAGCTTCAGTTCATAATCTATCACTGATGGAGAACAAAGAACAGTCACAATA